>JAGFNK010000090.1:0-140028 GCA_025769875.1 Russula earlei | reverse complement strand
GACGGTCAAGGAAACCTTCAGGCAAGGGAGGTCGGTCCGCTTGCTGTTGCTCGTTCTGCGCAGGAGGGGGAGTGCCAACAGGGACAAAGTCGCCTGGGATAGGCTGGGGAATGCTGGGAGACGATGGTGGGGCTGTTGGGGAGTACAAGAGGCTGAGGGGCGAGGATGTGTCGACCGGGTCAATGTCTTCAGTGAGGATGCGAAGGGCGGTGCGTGGGGTAGGTTGCAGAGGAGAAGGGAGGTGCAAGGAGGTGTTAACCAAAGTGGGGGAGTTAGGAGTGGACACTTGAGCGTTGGCTGGTCAATACAGGGATGATGAGAGACTGTCCAGATGTCAAGACATGTACTGCTGATCACTAAGGACTCAGGAGCAGGTGGGCAAGGGTCGGAACAGATGGTATGCGGCGAAGGTGGCGTTGAACAGGAGGACGAGCCAAACGACAAGGAGGTACCAGATGGGGACTGGTAGGTGTTGCAGGAGACAAAGGCGAAGGCTAGAGGCCAGTGTAGTGAGGGGCTTTAAACAAGGCGGTCGTTGAAGAGTACCTTGAAGACAAGAGTAGACTTTAAACTGAGCGGTCACAGGGGAGTACCCAGGAAGATGAGAGTATCACAAATGGACAGTCTGACAACTGCCATGCTTCATTGGGGCTTATATACAGTGTACAGGGTCGATTACAAAGAACTGGGACTATTCTAGACTCTTTGGTATCACCCAATAGGACTACAGAGGCATAAACTTGCTTGTGTCAAGTTTCAGGCTTACTGAGTGTATTACTGATCATTGTGGAGCGATGACATCATTATGATGTCACTGTGGAGCGCTTAGTGAGCCTATGAGGTCACTGTGGAGTCGCTCAGTCAGCCATGATGTCATTGGAGCCTTGATGACATCAGATGATTTATGCGACAGTTTCTAAGAGTTTGTGCCGCTGTTTCGGGTCCTTGGTGGCTGGGTGGCCATGTGGCTGCCACGCGATGATTACCCGATTAGGAAACGGGTGCCTGGTCGTGTTATAGTGCCTTTGCAATAGCGATATTTTGTACTGCAGGAGGGATAGCCCGGAAAATGGAAGGGAGTCGGTAATGCAAAGTGAGAGAGGTCTCTCTTGAGTGAAATAGGACAATCTACGGCCAGGATCTGGCCTTGGTTCATAACACTCCTATCATCCTATCATCCCTCCAACTATCGTCATTCCTTTCCCTCTTTTCACTTACCTCTCGTGCGCTCCTCTCAATGTCATTCCCTCGCATTGCACACTCTATGCCCAGGAACAGCAACGACACCTCAGCTCGATCGCCTCCGACTTCACCCATGCCTCGCGCTCCCTCATCTACATCCATCCCCTGCACCACTAGTATCTTTGTCTGCTTCATGCTCCCCACCCTTTCGTCATATCGCTCTCGTCCATCGTTGACTCCCTTTCAATCCCACTCTCGCCCCTTTTGTCATCGTCTCTCAAGCATCATCCTCGCCCCCACCACGTGCATACGTACGGACTCAGATGACGCACTCGATCCAAGGGCTCGCTGCCCACAGCGCCTCGCCTTGTCATCCTCGCTGCACCGCCCCGCGCTCATGGACTCGCAGTTGGAGCAGTAGGATTCTTATGCCATTGTCTTCTCATCCATGTTTTTGATTACCTAGTTCTCACCCCACCTTTCTTCTACAATATTTAAGGCTAGTAGCTACAGTCTCGAATAGGAGGGAGCTTTTGCCTCTGCAGTTAAAACATCTCATCTGCCTGTGTGAACCATTCCCTCGAGAACACACACACACCCTCTCTCTCGTGCGTGCGTGCGTTGCGTTCCAGGGCACGACCTTGCTCTCCCCTGCTCCCTTCTGCTCCTACCTGCCCTCAGATCAAGCCCCATGGACTCCGCATGCCTGACCTGGCGCGCTACAGTCCGGAGACCTGCTATCGTCCCGCCAGTGATGTTTTCTGTCTGTCTTGCTGTATTTTCCTTGCTGTGGTTGCACGCTACAGCTGTAAATAGTCATGTGTAGGGATATCCTATCATGCTCAGGGTTGGTCAGCACCCCAAAACGTGAAAATTCAACAAGTGAAACCCATTATTTGGCTGTATCTAGATACAGTACATGAGATGATACTGTCCAAGTTTCAAGCCAATCCATTGAGAAATAGTTGAGATATGGCAGTTCAAAATTTCGCATGCAGATTGGCACCCAAAAATCAAAACTTCAGGAATGGAACACTAGGCTCCCATATTTTAGCTGCACCTAGACACAGTATATAAGGTTCTACTATCCAAGTTTCAAGGCAATCTATTGAGAAATGGTTGAGATATGGCAGTTCGAAATTTCGCACTCAGATCACACCCAAAAATTGAAACTTCAAGAACTAAGAATTAGACCCCAACTCTTGGGCTGCACCTAGATAAAGTACATGAGATCCCATTGTTGAAGTTTCAAGTCAATTGATTGAGAAACAGTTGAGATATGGCAGTTCAAAGTTTTGCACCCATGTTAGCACCTGAAAATCGACATTTCAAGAACTGAATATTATGCTCCCATATTTTAGCTGCATCTAGATACAGTATATAAGGTTCTACTGTCAAAGTTTCAAGGCAATCTGTTGAGAAACTGTTGAGATATAGCAGTTTTGATTTCACACTTGAAATGACATCCAAAAATGGCAAGTGCAAGATCATGTGAAAACGACAGTAATGGTGCTTGGTGACGCTTCTAAGCATCACTAAGCCAGGCTTGACAGGCTTAGGCTAAGCACACTAAGCTGGGTCTCCTCATGAATTTGCTTAGCTGGGCTGCTTATCTGGCTTATCCTTGGGCTGAGGCTGCTTACTGGGCTTATTTTTTGGCTTAAGTTGGGCTTTAGGTGCAGCTTTATGCTGGCATTTAAGCATTCCAAGTTCAGTAAGCAGGGAAAAGCTTTAAGCATCTTAAGCACTTTGGAAGCATATAAAGCACATATATTTATTCAGATAGTAAGCAGTCCAATCATATGTACAAGACTCAGACATGCATGTGCAAATCCAATCCAGGTGAGGCAGGGATGTGGCTTGCTTGTGCATTGATCTTGACAAAATCATGATACTTAAGCAGGCCAAGGGATTTTGAAGCAGGGAGAATGGGACAGTGCAATAAAAAGGAAAAAAAGAAAAAAGAAGGTCACCAGGTTCAGCCCTGTGTTAAGGCTCCAAAGTGCCTTAAATAAGATTACTGTCGTTTTCACGTGACCTTGCACTTGCCATTTTTGGATGTCATTTCAAGTGCAAAAATAAAACTGCTATATCTCAACAGTTTCTCAACAGATTGCCTTGAAAGAAACTTTGAAAGTAGAACCTTATATGTTGTATCTAGGTGCAGCTAAAATATGGGAGCCTAATATTTAGTTCTTGAAATGTTGATTTTCGGGTGGTGACATGAGTGCAAAACTTTGAACTGCCATATCTCAACTGTTTCTGAACCAATTGACTTGAAACTTCGACAGTGGGATCCCATGTACTGTATCTAGGTGCAGCCCAAGAGTTGGGGTCTGATTCTTAGTTTTTGAAGTTTCGGTTTTTGGGTGTGATCTGAGTTCAAAATTTCAATCTGCCATATCTCAACCATTTCTCAATAGATTGCCTTGAAACGTGGACAGTGGGACCTTATATACTGTATCTAGGTGCAGCGAAATTATGGGAGCCTAATATTCAGTTTTTCAAGTTTTGATTTTTGGGTGCCAAGCTGCATGTGAAATTTCATACTGCCATGTCTCAACCATTTCTCAATGGATTGTCTTGAAACTTGGACAGTGGAACCTCATGCACTGTAGCTAGATGTTTCACTCGTTGGATGTTCACGTTTTGGGGTGCCAACCCCAAGCATGATAATATTACATTATCCCTACAGCTGAATCCATCCATGATATGATATGACTATTACAACTGTACCACGCGAGAAGGGCACACTTAAGCTTCATGGGGCTGGACAAGGACTGAGGGAAGAGTGAAAGAGACAAAATTGAAATGATGATGCGAGGCGTGCGTCGAGGCAGCAATAGGCATTGGCATGGGTACATGTGCGTGTAGCTTCTTCAGTGAGTCTTCGGCCTCGCGCGCGCGTGGTCACATTGTTGCAAAGGGGGGTGTGCACATTCTGAGGTGTTGCCATGCGTTGGAACGCAGGCACAGTGCGGGGAAGCAGGAGGGAGGAGTGTGCTTGCGTCGTGTGTCAAATGTGTCGTCGCGACATGGTGTTGCCAGGCGTCGGCTGTGTTGCTGATATTGGTGCTGCTGCTGTTGTTGTTGTTGTTGTTGATCCTGGTGCTGCTGTCATGGCAGAGGCTGAGGCGTGGTTGTTTGAGGCAATGGGGTGGCGAGAGGCAAGGGCGTAGGCAATGGTGTTATGGAAAGGCGTGAGCATCTGAGGGGGTGACTTGCGTGTTGCTCATGCTATCATCATATGGGCCCGGCGACGAGGTCTTCACCACTGCAGGTGATGGCAGCGCTTGTGGGTGAGGTTGTACGTATGGATGGGGATGCAGTGGAAGGGGAGGAGTGGTGTGGCGTGGTGCTTGAATCGGCGACTTCTCCTGTGGCGACATCGTGGTGGCGGCTGGTGATCTTTCTGTGGGGCGGTGTCGAGGTAATGATGGGCGATGCTGGACGTGCGGGAACCGCAGGGACGACAGGAGCGGGCGATGTGAAGGCGTGACATTTTGGCAACCATACCCGCTGTTATGGGGCAGGGTGGGGAACGCGGCAGCATGGGTTTTGCCTGGAGTCACATAGAAGCACGGCTGTGTGTGTGCATACGTTGGGCAGCAGAGAGGTGATGTCGTGCCGGGCGGGAGAGCGGGTAAACGTGCGCATGCACTGAGGGGGTCCAAGGGGCGTGATCCATTCGTCATGAAGGGAAGTAGGATGTTCACATCCTCAGAAAGCGCCGAAGAGTGTCCTGCCAGTGAGAAGGGACGAGCGCGACATGTCTACAGCGACGTCACTCAGAGGTGCCTTGGACTCCGATGTTGAGGATGCAAGAAGTAGACCTGTCTCTTCAAAGGTCTCCTGGATTGCCATCATTTGATACAAATCATCCTGCTTCCTGTTGCGGTTGCCTCCAGGAGAGACCTGGGTGATACGGACTGGGGGTGGGATCAGCCAAAGGTACATGCATGATGTCACCACCACTTGGATAAGCAATACGTAGATTCAAATAGCGTGAGAACGTGCGAGTAAGCACTCCAAGTGCTAGCATGCACAAGCAAAAATCCGGAACCACGATTGCGAATACGAGACTACAGATAGGAAAACAAGAGAGAGACAAGCGATCCGACTTATTCCTACATAGGTCTCCTGGTGCTTTTCTTATAGCTCGTCCCTTCTCACCGGCAGGACACTCTTCGGCCCTTACTGAGGATGTGAACATCCTACTTCCCTTCACGACAAATGGATCACGCCCCCTGGACCCCCTCAGTGCATGCGCGTGTTTACCCGCTCTCCCGCCCGGCACGACATCACCTCTCTGCTGCCCAACGTATGCACACACACAGCCGCGCTTCTATGCGACTCCAGGCAAAACCCATGCCGCCGCATTCCCCACCCTGCCCCGTAACAGCGGGTATGGTTGCCAAAATGTCACGCCTTCACATCGCCCGCTCCCGTCGTCCCTGCGGTTCCCGCACGTCCAGCATCGCCCATCATTACCTCGACGCCGCCCTGCAGAAAGATCACCAGCCGCCACCACGATGTCGCCACAGGAGAAGTCGCCGATGCAAGCACCACGCCACACCACTCCTCCCCTTCCACCGCATCCCCATCCATATGTACAACCTCACCCACGAGCGCTGCCATCACCTGCAGTGGCAAAGACCTCATCGCCGTGCCCATATGATGACAGCATGAGCAACACGCAAGTCACCCCCTCAGACGCTCACGCCTTTCCATAATGCCATCGCCTACGCCCTTGCCTCTCGCCACCCCATTGCCTCAAACAACCACGCCTCAGCCTCTGCCATGACAGCAGCACCAGGATCAACAACAACAACAGCAGCAGCAGCACCAATATCAGCAACACGGCCGATGCCTGGCAACACCACGTCGTGATGACACATTTGACACACAACACAAGCACACTCCTCCCTCCTGCTTCCCCACACTGTGCCTGCATTCCAACGCATGGCAACACCTCAGAACGTGCACACCCCCCTTTGCGACAATGTGACCACGTGCGCGCGAGGCCGAAGACTCACTGAAGAAGCTACACACACATGTACCTGTGCCGATGCCTATTGCTGCCTCGACGCATGCCTCGCATCATCATTTCAATTTTGTCTCTTTCACTCTTCCCTCAGTCCTTGTCCAGCCCCATGAACTTAAGTGTGCCCTTCTCGCGTGGTACAGTTGTAATAGTCATATCATATCATGGATGGATTCAGCTGTAGGGATAATGTAATATTATCATGCTTGGGGTTGGCACCCCAAAACGTGAACATCCAATGAGTGAAACATCTAGCTACAGTGCATGAGGTTCCACTGTCCAAGTTTCAAGACAATCCATTGAGAAATGGTTGAGACATGGCAGTACGAAATTTCGCACGCAGCTCGGCACCCAAAAATCAAAACTTCAAAAACTGAATATTAGGCTCCCATAATTTCGCTGCACCTAGATACAGTATATAAGGTCCCACTGTCCACGTTTCAAGGCAATCTATTGAGAAATGGTTGAGATAGGCAGATCGAAATTTTGAACTCAGATCACACCCAAAAACCAAAACTTCAAAAACTAAGAATCAGACCCCAACTCTTGGGCTGCACCTAGATACAGTACATGGGATCCCACTGTCGAAGTTTCAAGTCAATTGGTTCAGAAACAGTTGAGATATGGCAGTTCAAAGTTTTGCACTCATGTCACCACCCGAAAATCAACATTTCAAGAACTAAATATTAGGCTCCCATATTTTAGCTGCACCTAGATACAACATATAAGGTTCTACTTTCAAAGTTTCAAGGCAATCTGTTGAGAAACTGTTGAGATATAGCAGTTTTATTTTTGCACTTGAAATGACATCCAAAAATGGCAAGTGCAAGGTCACGTGAAAACGACAGTAATGCTTGGCACAGCAGATGCATCTGGGGTATCATGAACTGAGGAACATGTTGACAAAATTCCAAGAGGACCAGGAAATGTGCAAGACACAAGCAGCACCTCCACTGGTTCTCACCAGTAGCAGTGGCAGGAGTGTGACTGGTCATGGCACCAAGCATTGCCCCTACCAGTCTTTGGAATTTCACAAAAATGTGACACCCAAATCCAGACTGTCAGACTTTGTCAGCAGAGCGGTGCTTGAACATCTTTACAATTCAGAAAATCAATATGATTATTTAATGATAAGAAGTTGTCATACTCAAAATGGAAATTGTGGCATAATTGTGGCATAACAGAGGGTCAACATTGCGCTGCACTCTTCCACTGCAATGATGCCCACCTGCCACATACCGCTCCCTCACACCTCCACCATCCTGCCAGCAACAGACATCACATCCTTGTGATCATGATGGGGATGCCCTCCATGAAGGCTGAACGGCCCCACCAACGCCACTCCCTCATCGCCTCCATCATCCTGCCAACACATGCCACACAACTGCAATCACCTTCACATGTGCGTTCTCCCGACAAACCAACGCACATGAGGGCCAAACGGTCCCACCCAACGCCACTCCCCCACCTTCATCATTTCACCTTCAACGCATGCTGTGCTGTCACACATGTGCCCTCCCCACAAATCAATACACCACACGAAGGCCAAATGGCCCTGCCCAATGCCACTCCCTTGCCACCTCTATCACACCAGCACACACTGTGTGATTGCAATTGCCTTTGCAAGCATGTTCTCCCAACAAACCAGTGAACCCCAAAATGAAGGCTGAATGGTCCTGCCTAATGCCACCCTCAATGTCACCAAGCGGTGTTCTGGCTTTCAGGTGCTTTCTTTCATTTTCCCTTTCTTTTCTTCTTTTCTTTCTTTTTCTTTTCTTCACATTCTTGCCTCTGGTCTAAGGTAGAAGACGTCCATAGCCCACCAACATCACATGATCAGCATGACAATGTCCCGAAACAGTCAAAAATTCTATAAAATCGAAGTATGAGACTTCTGCAACCACTTTCTACAAAATGTATTCTCAGGGAATTGGTCTAAATTGTCACCGACTGGGGGCGGTGTCGCTGACAAATCGGTTCACGCGCGAGACGAGCGCAGCGAGTCGAGCGAGACACTAAGTCTTCGTGGATTTCGGGGATCTCGGAGACGATATTGCCGAGGCAAATATGTTCCGCGGAGAAGGGAAACTGCGAATAAGTCTTCGCGTTGAGAAGGCTTATGAGTAGGAGAAGTTTCAGACGAAGTGCTTGATGTCTTGCAAGCCTACAAGTCCTGAAGTTCGAAATCCAGTGATATTTCACAGGAGAACAAGCTTAGGGCTTGTCCTCGTAGATCAGCAGTCTTATATACATGTTAGACACTATATCAAATAGTATCCTTGAGGTGGAAGTGAGGCGATCGAACTGGAACATGCGGGAAACGTCTGGTATGTGTGAGGCTATGGAAGGATCATAAAACACGCGGGAAACTCGAGACATGTCCGGGTAGGCTTATCCGGTTGCCGGTCCGGTCCGAAGTACCGGTTCTTGTGACATTACCCCCTTGTTAAGGTCTAACCTACGTAGGGGTGGACGTTAGAGACTGCAGCGATGGGTGTGGTAGTGGAGTTGATCCCGAGGGACTCGACATATTTTGTGTGGTTTGCAGCGTCGATGTGGGGTTCTGCAAAGTTCTTCTTTGTGCCCATGACGATTGCAGAGAACGCAGGTGGTGATTTTGGGGCAATCGACGGTGTCGTGTCCCCCATCGAGACACCAGGAACATTTGTCGGAGGTACGAGGGGAGAATTGGTACCAAGGGTCCATGATTGCCTCTTAGCATCCTTGTGTTCTTGTTCGGTTAGCTTGTGGCATGGTTTGGAATAGAATTCTGGGCTCGAGTCGTACTTTGGCGTTAGCTTTGGCCAACTTGACTTCACTATCCCGAATTTCCCATAGCATGTCGTGGTAGCGCCCTCTAGCCGTTACGAGTTGGTTGGCCATCTGTCGTGCTCTCTTTATGGCGAACCGATATCGAAGGACTTCGGCTTCGAGGGACAGATCTTCCTCGAGAGTGAGAGCCTCGTTGACGGCCTTGGTGTGTCTAAGCCCTTCTTTGAATAAGAAGGCGTCCTTTGTGGTAAGGAGAGGACGAGGGTAGGGGTCAGCACGAGCTCGAATGGAGATTCGGTGAGTAGGACATCCCGGGGCCATATGTCGCGGTGACGGATGGGAATCCGTCGGTCAGGATTGGGTAGAACGAATCGTGGGGGAATGGTGTCGTCTTCATTGCCCGGGTCTGGGATTAGTATGTCAAGCCCTAGAGTTCCCTCCATCCAGTCGCTTCCCTAGTTCACGTAGTTCTGCCGCAGTATCTGTTCCCTGGAGGTATAGGTGTCGTGTAGGCTGGTGGGGGAGTGTCGTTGTTCCGTGGAGGTATGGGAACAAAGTTTTCGTTGAGGAGTATCAAGTTAGTTGGTTGCTGAGGGATGGGTGTGTCGAGTCGAGGGGGAATGGGGACGGGGTCTGGAGAAGGGGAACGAACAGTGATAGGATGGGCTGCGGGCAATTGGGGAGTCAGTTCCTCTAGTAGGGGAGCGGTTGCCGAAAGCTCGTAGTATGGTGGGTAGTGTTTCTTCATGCCAAAGTTCTTGGGCTTGTGCTATCATTGCTGCGTGTCGTGCTGCACGTCGCACTAGGAGTCGAGCGTTGATAGTTGCGGCTGTGGTTGGGGATGGTTCTCTCGAGATCGGTAGGGGAATGAGAGTTGGGGAGTGTGGAGGAGTAGGGACAAGTGTGATAGAAGAGGGGGCAGGGTGAGTTGACGTTGGAGGACATGTTGGATTGGGGAATGGAGTGGTGAGGGATGTTGGTTGGGATTGGTGGTTTTTTATGCGTTGGGTCGTCCAGCCGTAGCGGAGTAGAATTCCTTGAGGAGTCTAGGGGCATTGAGGTTGTGATGATCGACCCATGAGTCATCTGACGATGGATAGCCTTTCCAGTGTACGAGGTATTGGAGTTTACGTGTTCGTCCAAATCTTCTGGCGTCTAGAATGGCCTCGATTTCGTATTCTTCTTCGTTATCGATGATCGGAGGAGGTCGTGTGAACGGCGTGCCATACTCTTCCGTTTCTATATATGGTAGGAGTAGGTTGACATGGAAAACGTCGTGTATTTTCATAGATGACGGAAGTTGGAGTTGGTAGGCGACTTTGGAAATCTTTTTTATGATGGGGAAAGGTCCGTAACGTTTTGGGGTCAGCTTGCGGTTTCCTCGTGTTTTGAGGTTCTTGCCTTCTAGCCATACGAGGGTTCCTTCTTTCATTTCCGGGTTATCAGGTCTAGAGGGTTGTTGTTTACGTTCCTAGAAGTTGTTGCGCATCGCGTCTAGATTGTT
This sequence comes from Russula earlei, assembly GCA_025769875.1. Taxonomy (NCBI): domain Eukaryota; kingdom Fungi; phylum Basidiomycota; class Agaricomycetes; order Russulales; family Russulaceae; genus Russula; species Russula earlei. Next base: position 129,526 of record JAGFNK010000090.1, on the reverse strand, counting down.
CTAGTTCTCTGAGTCGATCGGTTGAGGCGGGAACGTTGTTGTCCTCGAGGTTTATGTCGATCTGGGGTTTGAATCCCATGAGAAGTTCGTGTGGTGATCGTCGTGATATTTCATGCTTCCATGAGTTATGTGCGTATTCTGCAATGGGAAGTATTTTTGCCCAGGAGTGTGGGTGGGTTGCGGTCCACGGTCTTAAGTATTGTTCTAGCCAGGCATTCATTCTTTCAGTTTGTCCGTCAGTTTGAGGGTGGAATGCCGTGGACATGTTTTGTTTGATGCCTAGGCTTTTACATAATGCTTTGGAGAAGTTTGATGCAAATCGGGGGTCTCTGTCGGATATGATTCTTTTGGGGATTCCAAACCAAGGCACGAGGTGTTTTAGGTACTCGTGTGCAACACCTGTTCCATCAATCGTTTTGTTACATGGGATAAATTTGGTTGCTTTAGAGCATCCTTGATCGACAATGGTGAGGATGCTATCGAATCCTTCTGATTTTGGTAAGTCGGTGATGAGGTCCATTGACACGTATTGAAAGGGGCCTTGTTCAACGTGTGTGTCGAGTGGAAAGGTTGTGGCTTTCTTTCTTGGAAGATTGGTTTTGGATTCTTGGCATTTGGCGCAACCTTTTACGTATTGTTCTACGAATTGTCGTAGTTTGGGTCCTTCATAGTGTTGTTTGACTAGGTCCCATGTGTTGGCAATTCCAGGGTGTCCTGCAGGTGGGGCATCGTGAAATTGTCGTAAGATTTCTCGTCGTTTGTCTAGTTTGTCGGGTAAGTAGATTTTTCGTGTGAATATTTCGGGTGGAAGGAGGGTGGTTTTTTGTTCTTCTACCCCCTTGTTAAGGTCTTTGCGACGAGAAAGTGTGTCGGCAATTGTATTTGTGTGTCCAGGAATGTGTTCCATAACTAAGTTGAAGTCTTGCATATATTGCATCCATCTTGCTTGTCGTCCCGTTAGTTTTTGTGGTTCTTTGAAGTATGTTAAATTTTTGTGGTCTGTCCTTATTCGAACGGGTTTCTCTGCACCTAGGAAAAATGGTCGGCCACTTTTGAGGCCGAAGATGACGGCAGCCAGTTCTTTATCATGTGCGTCGTAATTTCTTTCTGCGTCTAGTAGTGTTCTTGAATAAAATGCTATGGGGTGGAGTCCATCTTCGTATTCTTGGGAAATCACTGCTCCTACGGCAAATCCTGATGCGTCAGTATCTAGGATAAATTGTTTGGTCCAATCTGGAGTTCGGAGAACTGGGTAGGACACGCATGTGTCTTTTAGTGATTGGAATGCTTGTTGTTCTTTAGGTGTCCATTCCCATTGTTTATTCTTTTTTGTCAGATTATTGAGCGGTCCTAGCTTTAATTGAGAAGTTTGGGATGAAGTTGCGGTAGAAGTTGCAGAATCCCAAGAAGCTGCGAACTTCTTTTAATGTTTTTGGTGTAGGCCAGTCTTCAATCCCTTTGACCTTTACTGGGTCCATAGTGATTTTTCCTTCGCCGATGATTACACCTAGGTATTCGACCTTTCTTTTGTGGAATTGGCATTTTTCTGGTTTAAGATATAGGTCGTGTTGTCTTAATTTTGACAGGATGTGGTTGACTTTTAACTTGTGTTTTTCTTCATCATTTTCTGTGGCGATAATGATGTCGTCCATATAGATTTTCAGCCATCCTTGAGCGAGTTCCTCTTGAAAGATGTCGTCCATCATTGTTTGGAAAGTTGCTGGAGAGTTAGTTAATCCAAAGAACATTACCGTTGGTTCAAATAGTCCGTCGCTTGTTTTGAAGGCTGCTTTCCATTCGTCTCCCTCTTTAATCCTAATGTTGTTGTAGCCCCATCTGATGTCGAATTTGGTGAAGAGTTCTTTGCCTGCTAAGGCATGTATCAACTCTGGGATTAAAGGAAGTGGATAGACGTTGGGTATGGTCCATTTATTCAGGTTTCTATAGTCTTGTACTGGTCGAAATTTGCCATCCTTCTTTTTGATCAGGAAGAATCCACTCGCATATGGTGAGTTGGATCTTCTAATTCGTTTTAATCGCAGATTTTGTTCGAGAAATTTTCCTTGTTCTTCTTTTTCTTTGGGAGAGAGGGGGTACACTCTGCAATTAATTGTTGTGGGGGCGTCGGGCTTGAGATCGATAGCGTGATCCCACTTTCTTGGCCCAGGAAATCTCTCCGATTTTTGTTCTTCAAACACTTGACCATAGGCATGATATTGGAGGGGGACTATTTGTTGCCAAGTCAGTTGTTTTGATTGCATTTGGGATTCCGCTAGTTGTTGGGCGATTGTAGTTTTTCGCAGTTGCGTTTGTACCCATAGTTCATCGCCTTCTTCCCATTGTGCGATATTCCTTATCCATTCTGGTGTTTCTTCATTTCCGGAATAAGGCTATCTTTCCTAACAGCGTTCCATTGGTCCAATTGATTTTGGGATTTGTTGATTCAAGGAAGGGGTATCCTAAAATTAGGTCGTCTTGTCCGATGTCTGCTACAAGGAATTGGTGTTTGTCCTTTTGCCCCAATAGTTCTAATTCCAGGTCTACCGCTTGGGTGATTTTTCCTAGACGATTAGGGGTGTTATCAACATTTTTCACCACTCTTGGTGTCAACAATTTTCGTGTTTTTAATCGAAGTTGTTTGGTTAACTTGGGGGATATGAAGCATTCCGTTGCTCCGCTATCAATTAACGCAGTTTTCTCTTCGGCTTTTGAGGTTCCAACGTACATAGTCAAATTGACCTGCATTGACTTTCTTTTTATAACTTTATGTACATTGGTACCTAGGGCCCGAGCGATCGCCAATATGCTCAGGCGTCCGAAAAATCCTTTCCCTCGTCGTCGTCAGTTTCTCCATTCAACATCCTAATGAACTCCTCTCTTTCTTCTTTAGAGAGAGCTTTGGCAGCTTTTGCGACTTTGGCCGTTGCACTTTCTTCAATGATTTCGACGATGGAGGATTCGGATGTGGCGGGGGTCGCTTCTGCCGTGCGTGCGCGTGTCGGCTCGCGTTTGGGTTTCGTGGGGCAGTCTCTGGCAAGGTGTCCTTGTTTTGAGCAGTGGAAGCATCTGCCTTCGGCGCGATGTTTTTCTTTATCAGCTTCGGTGATCGCTTTGCGTGCTGCGCCTGCGCTGGTGTCCATTGCATTCGGGTCGCGTGGTGGAAGGCGTGCGCGTGGTGCGGCGGTATTGTTGGTGGTGTTGCCGCGCGCGCCCCAATTCGAAAGGCGGGCCCAAGGGCGACTGTTGTTCGAATTGGTGTTCCTGTTGTGGGTGTTGGCGTGGTCAGTAAGGACTGCGCGTTTGCGCATCCAAATGCGATGTTGCTTTTGAGCACCGGTCATCCATTCGAGGAAGGTGGTTGGGTCTTCCTGGCTAATAATTGCTTCGACCAGTGGTTTGGGAAGGCCGCACACAAACAAACGCATAACCATAGGATCGTCCGTGTGTAGAGATCCTTGTCGAGCTAACAACTCGAAATTAGCTATGTATTCATCCAAATTATTTTCCTTCATCTTGAGTTCGCGGAGTTGGTCTTGCGCGCGCTCGCGTTCGGCGTAGTCGGTAAACGCTCTTTTAAATTGTTGCTCCATGGCCTGCCAAGCTGTTAGTCCAAAGGGGATTTCGTCTGGATCCATCATAACTTTTTCGAGCCACTCGTCCATCGCTTCGACCCAACCATCGACGCGAGGTCCTTCCATCAATGACAAGAAATAAGCACATTTCTTGATGGGGTTTTGGGCAATTTTGCTGTCGAAGTTCATTCTCATGAAGCGTCGAAACGCGGTGAGAAATGCGTGGGTACGGGCGCGATCGCCGTTGAAGGCTTTGGGCGGAATGCCCTCGAGTTTGCCATTGTCGGCGGGGCGTGCGTCGCGGTCGTGTATGGCGTATGCGTCGTAATCGTCGGGGTCGGGGCTAGGAGGTCGTCTATCGCGTCCTCTGAATCCTTGAAATAAGGACGGGCGTGGATACGCCTGCGCCGTTCCGGACGACGCCAACTGTTGAGGTACTTGTGCGGGTGGTTCTTCTGGTTCGTCGGCCGCAACGAAAAGTTGCGTCGTGGTTTGGGGTTCTTGTTCCATGGGTTCGGCAGGCGCGGGTCCGGGGGTTGGTGCGCGAGACGGGTTCTTCGAGTTCGGAATTGGTTCTCCTGATTTAATGAGCTGTTCCATGTCAAGACCCTTGAGGGGGTCAGAGATCAGTCCGAGAGCCGGGCGTGCGACGCGGTAGGCCTCGAAGTAGTCTTCGCGGCGTCGGATTTCGAACCATACGCCGTAGAGTGTCCCAAGGCCTACTTTGGCCCTTCTATAGTAAGCATAATACCCGGTCCAGGGTACACTGTCTATTCCCACTCTGAGGAAGTGAGCATTTTCTCTGAAGGCCTCAGGGACAAATGCGTCGTCGAGGTCTGGGTTCAGCTTGAAGGGACATCTGAGTTTCTTCAGCCCTTCTTCTGTGGGTTTTCCTTGTCCTTTGAATCTCCAGTCTCTGGCCATGGAAGTCATTTTCTCAAAACTGTTGTATTCGGGGGTGGATGCGTGTACACGCGTTCGGGGTCAAGGGTTTGAAGGTAAGCTTGTTCTAATGTCACCGACTGGGGGCGGTGTCGCTGACAAATCGGTTCACGCGCGAGACGAGCGCAGCGAGTCGAGCGAGACACTAAGTCTTCGCGGATTTCGGGGATCTCGGAGACGATATTGCCGAGGCAAATATGTTCCGCGGAGAAGGGAAACTGCGAATAAGTCTTCGCGTTGAGAAGGCTTATGAGTAGGAGAAGTTTCAGACGAAGTGCTTGATGTCTTGCAAGCCTACAAGTCCTGAAGTTCGAAATCCAGTGATATTTCACAGGAGAACAAGCTTAGGGCTTGTCCTCGTAGATCAGCAGTCTTATATACATGTTAGACACTATATCAAATAGTATCCTTGAGGTGGAAGTGAGGCGATCGAACTGGAACATGTGGGAAACGTCTGGTACATGCGAGGCTATGGAAGGATCATAAAACACGCGGGAAACTCGAGACATGTCCGGGTAGGCTTATCCGGTTGCCGGTCCGGTCCGAAGTACCGGTTCTCGTGACATAAATCCACTATTAATGATATTGAGATTGTCAATTTTATGTGAGATCACACTGTTGAACCAATTTCCTAAAAATCACAGTGCTGCATGTCAATATTGCACATCGCATCACTTGAAGGTTGTGCATCTTCTCCTTGAGCACCAGTCGCATGGGTGGAAAATGGAAATCAACCCTCTCAAGGATTACAAACCTTGAGAGGGGCATCCAGAGTTCCAAGCAGAGGAAAGTCAATCATTGCGATGGTGACAAGGAAAATGTCCCGAGCCCAGTACATGATTTCTCCAAGATCCAAATTATGTTAGTAATAAGGTCATCCCTTCGGAGCAGTTACCTCATCAGTCTGGATTCGACAATGTGTCTTTATGCAATCTAAGTCATCAGAAGGCACATTCACGTGATGGAGACATTGGAGAGCCAGGATCAAGTTCACATGAAAGTGCACAGCTGCAGGATGATACACACTGGAGGGAAGTGCATAAATGTGACAGACATTTGCGCCAAGCACCAATGCAGTCACAGGCAGCAGATGCTTTGAAAGACCTGAAGGAAATCTTGTGTCCTCCAAGGAAAATGGGTGCTGGGTACAAAGATCCCAAAATTGATCCATTCATCAGGATTCGGATGGAAGGAATGCAGACAATGCTCAACTTTTACACAAACCCTCGATCAATGACATTTGATAAATGGGGGGCCACTGCATGTCAGGCTGCTGTATCTCTGGGAAGGGGCCAATACTGTGCTCGTCAGCTGGCTAGACTTTCAAAGCGATTTATCCAAGATTGCTCTGTTCTGCCAGTCAATCCCTATGGTGATTGGTGTCAAGACTCACTGTTGAACAATCCAGTTCAAGAGCGAGGGATTAGTTCAGAGATGAGTCAATAGACGTCTAGGATGGCGTGGGCTAGAAGCAGAGTCCAGAGTAGTAACAAATACCAGAGAGGTACCGTTACTGTGAGAGTCGAGCAGTCACACAGAGAGGAGGCCAGGATAGTCACAAGGGGATGGTCCTTTAAAGGAGTATCCCAGGGATGGAGAGTGCCGTAAACAAATGGACAGTCTGAGGACTGTCCGCTACTTTATTGAGCGCTTATATACTACAAGAGAACTGCTACATAGGGAACAAGTCATAACCTTGTTATCAAGCACAATAGAGTGATGAGTAAGATGTCAGAGTGGGCTTACTGAGCATGCTCAGTCATGCTCAGTAAGCTGCTGAGTAAAAGGCTTCTCTTGATGAGTAAGAGCTTTCACTGTCCACCTGTTCACTGCTTTAGTGCATGTGCGAGCATCTGATTCATTCTCTGTTAGTTAGTTTAGGGCCGGTCATTTGAGGACTTGTAGTTTGGTTAGGGAATAGTGTTGTCTTATAAGGCCCTTACATAGTTCTATTAGGGTGTCAACCCTAATACTTCTATTAAGGTCCTTAGTATTGCCTTATAGTTTGTTCTATAGTTATTAGAGTTCGTCTAATAACGTGTTATAGGGTCTTTGATACTAGGTTAGTGCCTATTGTAGAGCACCTAGAGTCGTCCTAAAGGGTCCCTAGGAAGGCCCTAATACTGTCTTTTATTGCTAGGAGGGTTGCCCTTAAGTGGGGCTTGCTGTATGTTGATTGTGCCAAGAATTGCTCGCGCGACAATGCGCACACAATATTGTGGACACCTCTACTCACCCCTTTTGCTCATGTGAACAGGGTGACACCATAGGGGCTGGGTTTCCTCCTATAAGAAATGGTCCTTCCAGGGCCCTCTCTGGAGAATGGTTCAAGACAATTGGAATGAGTCTATGCTCACAGATGAAGATTTGGCATCAGACATCAGTCTCCATCTCCAGGAGCTTGGGAAGGAAATCTCAGCTAAGAAGGTGGTACAATTCCTGGCTCGCAATGACATCAAGGAGAAACATGGCATCACAAAAATGATATCCTAGAGGACAGCATGTCGTTACCTGACATCTCTGGGTTACCATTTCACAGCACCAATGAAGGGTCAATATGCAGATGGTCATGAACGTGCTGATGTCATCTGGTATCGTGAAATGAAGTTCCTACTAGCATGGCATGAAATTCAGGACCATATGTATAGTTGGACAAAGGACAATATACCAGAGGAAGTCAATGTCCAGGGCACATGTGTCATTGTCTGGTTCCACAATGAATCACTATTTTATGCACATGATCGACGGAAGAAGAGTTGGTATCACAAGGATGCACCTGCAAAGCCATACACAAAAGGAGAGGGTGTATCACTAATGGTCGCTGATTATGTCTCAGCTGATTTCAGATGGCTCCAATCTTCTGATGGGACAAGGACTGCGAGATGTGTGATGAAACCAGGGAAAAATCGAGATGGATACTTCACAAGTGACGATATCAGGGAACAGGCAGAGGCTGCCATGGACATTCTCACTGAATTCTACCCTGAATACAACCATCACTTCATCTATGATAATATGCCAAGCCATCTCAAAAGGCCCGAGGCTTCAGTCACTGCATGCTGCATGCCAAAATTTACTCCCAAAATAGGCAAGAATTGGGGGATCAATGCCCCACAGCGTGATGCCTTGGGAAGTTTGGTGTACAAACCTGATGGGTCACTTGCAAAGGTGAAAGTCCAGATGAGTGATGCCGTGCTTCCTGATGGGACAGTGCAGTCACTATATTTTCCTGATGGACATGAACAGGCTGGTATCTTCAAAGGTATGGTGGTGATCTTGGAAGAGCACAGGTATGAAGATATACAGAACTTACGAGCGGAATGTAAGTTGTTCAATTGTGCACCACCCGCTTTGAAATGCTGTTGCCGTCGCATACTGTTCAATGAACTGGACTTTGTGCATATCGACACAATACTCAAAGGGACTTGCAACATGCATGGATTTCAAGTGATCTTCCTCCCAAAGTTTCATTGAGCAATGCTGGGGCTATGCGAAACGGCTTTACCGCCTGAATCTGGAATCATCATGAGAAGATCACCTTGAAAGAAATGCACTGGCAGCCTTAGATGCTATCCCTCTCGAGTCAATGCACCGGTGTGAACTAACTTTCTTAATGCTATATTTAGCAAACACTGATGTCTCAGACTTGTAGCTTTGCAAATTGTTCCCGTCAATTCATTGATGCATATGATAAGGGCCTTAATGGATAACAAGCAGCCTGGGCAGTGAGGAAGTATCGCAGCCATCGCATTCTACCTGGGACTTTGATGGATGACCTCAAACAGGCACAATTATTGTTATCTCATTAATAATGTTATACTTTATGATAACAAGATAACAACTTTTGACATTCACAACTCAATTCTGGATCCCACAGCAAGTCAAATTGAATATGACATTTTGACATGTCTAGGGGCAATTCCCTGAGAACAGAATTTGAGAAATAGGTGTGAAACGACTTCTAGAGTCATTTTTCTGTTCATCCCGTTGTGGACAGGTGTGTCATGGAAAAAGTAATGACACATGACATTGGTGGGCTATGGACATCTTCTACCATAGGGTATGCAGGAGGGCCTGGTGGACCTCCGGAATCAGAACCATCGCAGCACACACAGCAGAGACGATGCTCCACATGCCGCAGCTGCTCCCCCAGCACCTGCATGCTCACCACACGCTCAACCCTGCCGCCATCATCCTGCCCACAATACATGTCACATGATTGTGATCGCCTTTGTGCATGCTCACCCACCTCTGACTTGATTTGTTGTGCTTCTAGGCTTTTCTTTTCTTTCTTTTCTCTTTCTTTTTTTCTTTCCTTTTCTATTAGCTACTCAACTTTGGTCAATAAACATGTACCTTTGAGTAGGCTAGTGTCAAGACTCACTGTTGAACTATCCAGTTCAAGAGTGAGGGGTAAGCTCGGAGACGAGTCGATAGATGTCTAAGACGGCATGGGCAAGGAGTAGAGTCCAGAGTAGTAACAGATACCAGAGAGGTACTGTCACTGTGAGAGTTGAACAATCATGCAGAGAGGAGGCCAGGATAGTCACAAGGGGACAGTCCTTTAAAGGAGTATCCCAGGAATAGAGAGTGCCGTAAACAAATGGACAGTCTGAGGACTGTCCGCTACTTTATTGAGTGCTTATATACTACAAGAGAATTGCTAAATAGGGAACAAGTCATAACCTTGTTATCAAGCACAATAGAGTAATGAGTAAGAAGTTGGAGTGCGCTTACTGAGCATGCTCAGTCATGCTCAGTAAGCTGCTGAGTAAGAAGGCTTCTCTTGATGAGTAAGAGCTTTCATTGTCCACGTGTTCACTGCTTTAGTGCACATGCGAGCACCTGATTCATTTTCTGTTAGTTAGTTTAGGGCCAGTCATTTGAGGACTTGTAGTTTGGTTAGGGAATAGTGTTATCTTATAAGGCCCTTATATAGTTCTATTAGGGTCCTTAGAGTCGACCCTAATACTTCTATTAAGGTCCTTAGTATTGCCTTATAGTTCGTTCTATAGTTATTAGAGTTGGTCTAATAATGCATTGTAGGGCCTTTTGATACTAGGTTAGTGCCTATTGTAGAGCACCTAGAGTCGTTCCAAAGGGTCCTTAGGAAGGCCCTAACACTGTCCTTTATTGCTAGAAGGGTTGCCTTCAAGTGGGGCTTGCTGTATGTCGATTGTGCCGAGAATTGCTCACGCGACAATGCGCACGCAATATTGTGGACACCTCTACTCACCCCTTTTGCTCGTGTGAACAGGGTGACACCATAGAGGCTGGGTTTCCTCCTATAAGGAAGGGTCCTTCAAGGGCCCTCTCCGGAGAATGGTTCATGACAGCTAGTCTACAATAATAGAGCCTGAGTTTATCATTCTGAGTCCTGCACATGGTCCCTTGAACAGTAACAGCACCAGCCTTCTTGGCATCAAGTCGAGCCCTTAAATTTTAAATATTATTTATTTTGTTGTACTTAACTCTTGAATACACCATTATGAAACTTAAGAATTGTGTGTAATTATCATCTGCGTTTGAAAAAAATTGCAGAGTTGATGGGAATTGCCTTGAGGAGCCAAGTTGGTGGGGCACCTGCCTTTTCTGGAGCGTGACACTTTTTGCGAAAAAGACATCAACTGCTCCTACCACAGTGATCATTGGGAACAAAGACTATAGTTCAAAAATACTAGTTAGCATTGAAATGTGAAATATAGATTGTTTCCTGACATTTATGTGAATGCAAGTGCCTGAGTGGGTTATCATAACAATGTTGCAATTGTAGAACATAAGTGTGTGGTTGGCTACATAGGTATGGTTGATTATGAAACCTCAATGGTTGTAAAGAGCTTTTGACTTTTAGTGGTGGGTTGGATGATCAAGAATTGCCATAAAAGGCAATTGGGTTGGCAAGAGAATTGGGGGTTCAATCACACATTAAATTACACATATAAGTGAGTTAACAGTAACATAACTACTTACCTTTTTCCTTACCAAATCAAAAACAAATGTTATCCTGTTTCTGATTGACTGGTGCATCATCCACCCCATCTGCTCCATCCACCGCTTCCAGCCCAAGCGCCCCTTGCACAACACAATGTTTAAAGTTCAGGCATGCCCCTTCAAAGATCATTGCCAATTCTGGAAAGAGGGGAGATTTTAATTATGACTGGGAGCATGGTGGATACCCCATGGAATGGCCAATAGCAGCCAATTTTGACACATTGTCACAGAGATCGGTACTACGGACTGGACCAGTAACTGGGCTAACCTACCTGGACAAGACTCATGTTTAACTCATGTTGTATGACTCTTACCTTGACTTGTGTAAACCATCACTTTCCAGCATGTTCTCAATTGATCGCCTCACCACTTCCTCAAGACACTATTTGATATAGACAGTCTTGATGTATATAAACCCTCTTCTTGATAAGAACAAGCTCTAAGCTTGTTCTCCTGTGAAATATCACTGGATTTCAAACTTCAGGACTTGTAGGCTTGCAAGACATCAAGCAAATCATCTGAAACTCTTTCCACTCATAAGTCTTCTTAACACAAAGACTTATTCGTGACTTCCCCTCTCCGCGGAACATATTTGCCTTGGCAATATTGTCTCTGAGATCCCCAAAATCCACGAAGACTTAGTGTCTCACACGTGAACTGATTTGTCAGTGACACCGCCCCCAGTCGGTGACACACATGGTGCTAGCAAGAAGAACTGGCTCATGCGATTGAATTGATTACATCTAGCACTGAACATGGGCAGGGATGGACAAAAAAGGTTTTCATCTGTTCCCACCAACTATCCAGGGGAGCTTTGCGTTATGTAAAAAAGCACCCCAATCGCACACGGAGATCTGAGATCAAGAAGACAGGTTGCTGTTGCCAAATAGTCATCAAATCTTATGTGGACATGCCTACCATTCTTGGACAATATGCAAGCAAGCATAACCATGAAATCAGAATTGCTAATCTGCTTACACATGAATGTCATGCATAGCATGTGATAAAATTAGATCCTTGTTGTCAAGGAAGGTTGATCCATGGGAAATAGTAAGTGTGCATTGAATTTATTTTTAATTGCTAACCTAATGAATTGAAAGGTACATGGTATTCAGGATTTGTCACCTGATGGCAGCCAAGACCAATTCATCTTGCTTTGGGATGTGAGCCACATGGCCTGGGAAATTGAAGATAACAATATCAGGCTGCATCCACAGGATGCCATCTTCACCAGGCTCTGGTTGGACAGATTGAGAGATGAAAATACAAATGTTTTTTACAAAGACAGGCTGCACAGTGCCCCATCTCAGTCAAATCTGCAGGAGGATGCATATGTGTTATGCATCCAGACCACTTTTCAAATAGGGGCACTCCGCTGCCTCAGGAATGGCTTTATTGGTATTGATGCAACTCATAATATTACTCAATATCCAGACTTTTTATTAGTTACCATGATCATGTGGGATCACTGGGGACATGGTGCGTAATGTTTACTGAATGTCAATTTAGCACACTTACCTTTTCCGGATAGGTGTGCCTGTTGCCTGGATGCTGGCATCCAATGGAACAATGGACACAATATCCTTTTTTGTCCGTTGGGTCAGGGATGCCAGTCTGGCTATCTGGCAGTCTATTATTATGACAGATCATGATGCTGCACAGATTGCCACCCTCAAGATTGACTATCTGGGAAGTCAGATATGGCTTTGCAAATGGCACATGTTGCATGCGATGTGATCACACTTCAATACAACAACCAAATTTTCTGATCTGTTGGATAAGATCAAGAGATGGGTACATACAGATGATCAGGCCAACATTCTGCAAATCTGGGAGGAGATCTCCACTGATCCTCAGGTCCCACAAAGTTTTGTGAACTACCTTGGGTGTGAATGGATGCCTGTGGTGCATATGTGGTCCATGGTTTACCAGAAAAATTGGCATATCTTTGAGGAAGGGGACACCAATATGTTGATATTGAAGCATATGTGTTCCAACCAATCTAAAGATAAGATGACTTAATCATTTTTTAGATATCATCATGTCCTCAAATCACACTGGCTTGTTGGCAAGCACAATTGGTGGATTGATCAAATCTTATTTGTGCTAGTGCATCAAATGGTGCCATATTACCAAAACAGGCACAAACATCAGAAAGTCAGGCTCAATAGTCAGGACCTGGCAGCTGACAGGCGTCAGAAACTTTTCACCCATGCCAAGAGCATATCACAAGATTTGATCTTGCAATTTGATGAGATCTACTTTCATGTCACTTCACAATCCTGGTCCAGCAAGTTTTACTCAATTGATCTGATGAAGTCAACTTGTGATTGCACAGATTATCCACAGATTAGATTCTGCAAACACATTGCAGCAATCTACATCCACTTTCCCCACCTCTGTCCTGAAGAGAGCACCCAAAAAGCTCCCATAGAGAATGCAAATAAATCCCCCAACCCACCATCCCCATCCACCAGGCCAAGGGAGAGCCTAGTATCTCTCTCACAGGAGATCATATTGTTATCATGCAATCTCACATCTAGGCTTGAGGATGCTGATCAATCAGCAGAGATCATCGAGGCTGCATGGGCTGCCAAATACAGTTTGGCAGCGGCAATTAATATAATTCAAGGTTTCAAGGTCTTACCCAATAAGGAGATAATTGCACCCAATCAGCATACATGGACAGAGACAGCTGAGTGTATGGGTGTCAAACAGGGCCCAAAAAAACAGACCAGTCTCCCTAATGTGTGGGGACTGACAGTGCAAAACATCAGCATCGCTAAGGGAAAGCACTGCCATGTTCATGATGATCTGTACACCAGGGGCAAACAGTTGGGCAAGCACACCAAGCCCAATGCAACATCTGCTGCCATGAATGCATGCACATGTGCCCTCGGGGAACCGCCATCTCAAACCCCCCTCCCTCGGAACCCCCCTCAGAACCCCCCTCCCTCAGATGCCACTGCCTCCCTTGCACCAGGTCCCTTCAGACTCACACCACCACCTATTCTAGTGGCCTCATCTTCTGCTGATCCTTACAATAGAAAATCTTTATTTGTATTGTAATTTATTTTCCAGATACATAATAAATAAGTGATTAAATAAGTGATTAAGAAAATTCTTTGGTGTCATTTACACACATGATTGTAGCCCCAATTATCTTGCCAACCCAAATGCCTTTTGTAGTAATTTTTGATCATCTAAGCACTGCTAAAAGTACACAACTGTTGTAAAGCTGCTACAGACACAATGGTAGCTACATAGCACTACATAGCCATTTTGTTTTTTCCTGATGATAGGAAGGTAGATAGAGCCAGTATCACCTTTCTTGATGCAGGTGCATTACTTGTGTCAGCAGCATCTCTGGCACTGACAGTGTGGAGGCGGTTTCTGCACCCCCTGAGGTGGTGAGTGACTGAGCTCAGGTCCGGGACCTTCTTGGACCTCTAAGGGCAACAAGCCCGACTTCCACTGTGCAATGGTTCGTATTCACCTCACATTCGGCCGTGGTCCCTCCTGCATTAACTCGCGAGAAGTCAAATCAATCGCGTACAATGTACACCTCGTTTCTGCAGTTTATGGGCACTCAATACTCTCCGGAGAAGATCAATGATCAACTGCTCACTGGCCGGCTTGAGGAGATCTGAATTCAGCTGACAGACGGAAATATTGGTGCAAAGATGAACGTTAGCTTGACCAATGACTCAATGAGGCGACCCCAACTCTTGAACTGCGTTCATTTCTGACACTGTCAACAGGGATCGCACAGCGCGTCCTTGGAAACGTCTGAGAAGAGGAAAACGAACGATTTCGAATTTATGTGGGTCAGCGCGGCCGATCTTATATGAAAGACGTGAGCGCCGAGCATATATATGTAGTGATTCGTTTCTGCGAGCGCTTTTCCCAAGCCCCGGCGTTGATCCGAAAGGGAGGCAAAGGCCCAAGCACACATACTCAGGCAGACTGACATGTCACAAGTCGTCGTCGTCGCCGTCGTCACCTTCGTCGGACGACCATCTGAACAATTGTCATCACACATCGGATCTTCCTTCCGGATTTCGTAAATAACAACGGCAACCCCGAGAGACAGATGACGATTCTCTACATCACCACCATAATTCCTGGAACAATTCTATCCTCGTCTTGTCACATGATGAAACGTAGGCCCCCATCCTGGAAAACAGGCGGTGAGAAAACTTCTCCGTGACTCACAACTTGATGCGAGGCTGACAGTTGTGGCTTTTGAGTATACTTCTTGAGTTTCTGGCTACGTAGAGCGGCTCGCATGAGCATATCACGGGATGTTGGGTACACACCGTACACCACGCAACAGATCAATGTAGGTTATCTCGGGGTTGCCCTCTGAGGACCATGAATCAGGAGAGTTGGCTTCGAAATCGAAAGCACCTACTTAATACCTCTAGAAAAGCCTAGATCATCGAGAGTGTCAATGAGGTTGGAAGTGATGATCTCAGCGATTCCTCACACAGCTCATGGCACCCACGGCTGTTCCTCCTTGGGCGACATCTGCGCTCGTTTGCGAATCGTCACAGCCGCTTAAACAGATCTACAGGTTTTCTATTTAGGAATTCTTGTCTCCCTAGCAAACTTTGGGGCATACTACATCCGCTGGCGTGTCTTTGGCCTGTCGGAATGCCGGAGAAACCGGACACGACTTCAGTTTTCCATTGGAATGGAACTATGCAGCACTCAATATGGATATGGAGACGGAGAATGTAGTGGCCGCTCAGCGTCGCACACAGTACCTTGCAGAGAAGATCTCCTTATTGTCAGTCACGGTTCTGCTCAACGGGGGTAAATACCTAGAATTGATCCTGAATGGCAAGACTAAATAAATATTTAATGAGTACTGCCCATGCTCATCCCAATAGCGAACTGCTTACGTCAAATACGGCCTACATGTGTTAGTATTCGTCAATGATAGAGCATGTGACATGAGGATGACTTGGACTTACGGTTAGGCGGCAACCCGCCGGAAGGGGTTTAACCTGTGAATGTGGATACTTAGATTGTGATGATCAAATATAGATAGAAATACCAGGGTGTCGTGTAATAGCTTGAGGGTAGCGGCGTCAGTCACTATACGTCAGGGATAGGGGTCACGAGGTAGTCACGTCGTCCGTAATGATTCCAGCTGTCCTGAAGTCGAGCGGAAAGATGACTGTCGTCTCTTCTCAGTCCCTACGATTAGGTATAAGGCTGAACTGCACACCTTCATCAAACCCGTCCGACTCATCCCCCTCCATGTCACGCACCCTTCCACCGTGTCCCGAATCTGCAACAACGTCAACAGGGGAGCTGCGTGTATCACAGCTCTCTGGGTCACTGACAATGAATGAATAAGGCGTCGTCCGCCTGGGCGTCCTCAACGAGCCATCGCATCGCATTCAGAAGATTCTCTCGAGTTGGTTGGGAGCGTGGATCTGGATTATGATCAGTAAGCAGGAGAATGTCAGAATGGGGATAGCGATGATGTTCTGTTTTCTCGATGATCTCAGTTGCACACAGCATTAGAGAGATGACCAACCAACCGTTAAGGAACTGATAGACGTCCTGTGCGTCATTCACGCATCCATGCAATGAGTTCTGTTGTCCGGTATAGTTTATCCCCACCTTTATCCTCGTTCAACGTTATGAAAAGATTTTGAATAAAATCGCGCACGCAAAGAGCCTTTCGTTTGCCTGTGCATCGTGAATGCCGGAATAGCGGGTGAGGAGACCAATGACGATCCATCCGTGAATCGGATGTACTAAGTGAAGGCATGGGTTACATCAGAGCGCTCGTTCCTTAAGCTGAAAAGACTGGAAGCAAACGAACTTGGGGGCGGGATTCTCTCGGGGACGGGATACACTGTGATGTAGACGCACTCATGCTCCTATCAAGCCCTATTTCGAGATATACGCACGAAACTGGAGGCTGAGGCGGAGCGAAAGGATGTGCGACATCAGGATGCGGTTGGGCGACATCAGGATTCCACTGTGCGGTATCAGGGTGCCATTGTGCGCCATCCTCTTCGAATTGTCTCGGAAAGCAGCGTTATGACGGTAATACAGACCGCGCAGACATAACTTACGAATGTCTGGTGTGAATGAGTTATGGGACACTGAGACGCTGGGTGGTACTCACTGGACGAACATATTGGAAACTGGAATCGCTCAGCGCGGATGGCAGTCATTTGTCATATGTTCACGATCACGTGAATGACGTGTTGTATGTGCGTATTTGACGTATTTGGTGCGAGCGAGACTCCCGGAAATTTGAATACATCACACCACTGATACATACAACAAGCAGTGGCACAGTCGAGCGGGAGGCCGTTGGAAGCCTCAAATTCAAGGACACTTAGGACCGCCTCAGACGACAACCGGGTGAATAGAGTGGAATGAGTGATGTAACATCACAGCGCACACAAGCACACAAGTAGTGGCTCGACATCTATATAGATTCATCGCGCTTGGCAAATGAATGATATTCTACTGCCTGTCATAATAGGTCATGATTTGCGCGTCGTCATGAGTAAATTAAATGTTGGAACCGAGGTGTGGTAGGTCTATGCAGTACGATATAAAGTATTGCGAGATAAGGTGTAAAAAGGAAAGATCGTTAATCTTGCATAAGAGGGGAATTGGCAGGAGGTTGTCAGGGCATCGAGAGTTGATCTCACAGGTACCCATTCAGAAGCCATACTAAAAATTTTGTGACGGGTCGCACATTTCTTCGACCTCCTTTCCAGTCCTCTGCAAAATCATTCAGACCTTGGAGCTCGAGCTGAAGCTTCTTTTGAACAGTGACGGAGTTCGCGAGCATTACAAAGGACAGCTCGGTATCTAGGTTTGCTGAGCGCGAGTTGAGGTTTGTAGAACCGAACAGGGTAAGGATGGGTGGAGACTTAGGATGTGGTGACAACCAAATCCCTTCGGCAGACGCACCAGACGTGAAATTAGTTTCAGCATTAGAGGCAAGGAAAGGAAACCGGTGAACACACCCTTCGCGTGGTAAGTCCAGCCGTGTCTGTTCCACTCCTTGAGCTCCACAGATCCAGGAACAGACTGATGATCTTGAAATTGAGAGTTGCGGACGGCCGCCATAAATTTCTGTTCGAGCCACGTGTAACCTTCTGGTAAACGGCTAGATATTCCTTTGGAACCATAAAAACCATTTGCCTGACGAGAGTAGTAGGTAGTCAATTGAATTGGAGCGACAGAATAACTTACTTCAGGGCTAGCACAGATGATACTAGTAGGAATATGCGACCTGAGGATCAGATTCTTATATGAATTGGACAGCCCAAAATAACCACTAGTCAGGTTCAACAGTGGGTGGAAATCGGGAGTCATGTGTCGAGAATCAATATGTCCCACATGATAGAAGAGTCGCCTCAAACAGTCCTCTTCCTCTCGAATATTGAATTGCCCGGCCTGTATCACAGGAAATATCACCACAGAGTCCTCTATCTGAAGGTGGTCATGGATGTTGCCACTCTTCAAATTATAGTCGCGCTGCAGGGTAGACAAAGCAAACCTTGC
This sequence comes from Russula earlei, assembly GCA_025769875.1. NCBI lineage: Eukaryota > Fungi > Basidiomycota > Agaricomycetes > Russulales > Russulaceae > Russula > Russula earlei. The sequence goes on along the minus strand of JAGFNK010000090.1, from coordinate 111,470 downwards.
TTGCGGCTCGATGTGAAGTGGGTGAGTCGATGAGTGTGGCCAGTGGGGCACGAAAAGCGTCCTCAATTTGTTGGGTGTTGACGAAGGAAGTAGCTTGTACGAGAAAGTTGAAACAGCCTTCAGAAAGTCGAAACAATAGCTCGATAAGTCTGGGGCTGAAGAAAACAGTAAGTAGCGGTCTTGCCGGTCTGTAAAATATGACTTGTTCAAGTTGGCACTATATAGGTGAATGTCAGTAGGTACGTCCAAGTTTGCACAATCATAACGTTAATTACCCGCTGATCATGACTGTGTCGTCGGCGCCATAAATCTTGGCATGCCACGTCCCGAAGCCTTCATTGAACCGCGGGGGAACGAGGTTTGAAAGCACACCCTTTAGCTTCGGACTACGAAAGAGCGAGACATGACACCTGTCCGGGAACTCTTTGAGCAGGGGGGCTAGAAGAGCCGCGGTCGAGGACGATCCAGGTCTCGTTGACCTATTATAGTCTAACTGAAGATAAACGTGAAGGGACTTTTTGCAGCGCAACGTGTCGCGTATGGTTTCTATCTGACTGAGTGAGTCCCGGTGGTAACAGCTTTTTTTCAATGGGTGCTCACCAATGTCGTTTCTGTCGACCCAATGTAAAGGGATGAGATGAACAGTCGTCTCTCTGCACCTCGTATCAAGCCCTAATCGTACAGCGGTCACCACGGATAAAGAGAGACAATTTTAATTGATGTCTCACGATCAATCGAGCGTAGAAGTCATCGGGGTCGGATAATATGAGCACCTTTTCGGATGCGAGAGTGAACGATGGTTGAGTCTGCGCTAACGAGGATGCAAAATGTTGGATATTTGGATACCGCGCTATGCTATGGAGGTAACGCTGAGAGCTTGTTATATGTGAAAGAAGACATAGCTGACCAGCTCGCAGGAGAGCGGGCCAGGAGAAACCAAGCATGGGTCGTGGCTGTGGATGGAGCCAGGGGTCCAAGCCGAGATATGGCGAATGTCACTCGCCGTTCGCTCCTCCCCATAACATGCTGCATCACCACCAACCACTCTCCTCAGATACACTCTGTTTCCTATGAATGTCCCTCCAATTCTCCTTCCCTTTTCTTCTAGGAATGCAAACGATCCCTCTCCGCCGTCTATCGGCATACACACACTCAAATTCTTCCTCACTGCACCTTTTCGTGTGCTCGCTCGGCTCATGTGGTTTGACGGGTTATTTGATAGAGAAGGGGACCCAAATCAGATAATGTCGTCTCCCTTGGCATATGGCACGGATGGAGGTGTGCCCATGGTACACATGGCGAGTGCACCCCCCACATTCCCCCGCTTTCCTGGCCCCTGGTCTTTCTTCGCGTCTGGATACGCAGTTTCTCTCTTGGCGATGGTAAGACGCGTTCATGGAGATGCCTCTTACCTCTGTCTTACCTCGCTTCGTACGCAGGCTCTGCTCTTGAACCGCATCCAAAACATTGTCGTGCCAGGTCGGCGTCTTCCACCACATCACACCCGTTCAAGCCCCAACTTACGGACCCGTTGGTCCCTGCTTCGTCTGCCTCTACCCTCTGTTTTCCCGGTTGATCTTTCTTCCACCTACTCCAGAGTAGCTCTTCGGCTGCCAACCATGTATTATATTCTCAAATCCCTCGTCCTTTGGTCCACCTTGCTTTTGCAAGCCTCCGACCGCTTCCCCACCTCATGGAAGCCTTTTCGACTATTAGATAACTGGGTAGCCCAAAGGGAAATGGATGAGATATGCTGGTTTACGTTTCGGGCAGTATGTGGGGCATTATGCGTCGGTGCATTGACAAAGGGGTTGGAAGGCAGTGGGTCCACTCCTGCTTCACCGTTCAATTTGGTTTGTCCTTCTTCTGCCCTATATATATTCCGCCTTTTCATGACTTCCGAATACAGTTCGGCTATTCCTTCATGCTGCACTTCTACTCCTCGCCTCTGACTCATCTAGTAAAACCGGAGGGTCTTCCCTCCCGCCCAGACTTGAACGTAATTTTCACTATTTATATCCCTTTGTTCCAGGTAAGTGAGTATTTTTAGGCGATGCAATCATGCTCACTTTGTTCTAGCTTTCCATGATCCATGTCATCGGTGCAAAGAAGAGCTGGTCTAATCAACGATTAGTCCCAACCACTATTTGTTCAGTGCTGACCCTCGCCCACTTTCACTGGGTTCTCTGGTTCTCGCCAACTTCGTACCCCTTGCTCAATTATATGTCGTGCATCTTCGAGTCATTGCTTCTCCTCGTCATCGCCGTCGCGTTTTCCCTCAATATGCTCACGCAGCTGATGTTAGAGGGGTCCATAACTCGCCCTTTTATTGGACACGCCGCGTCGCTCATGCCGAAATGGGACGAAGATTTTTCCATCGTTCTACTCCGTCTGGGCATCGCCAGCTTGGATGCAACAAGCGTGGCTGGACTTGGCAATGAAGTGAGCTGGATTGCTCTTGCCGATCACGCAGAAACCACGAAGAAGCATCAAGTACAATACGGTGAAGCCGAGATGAATCGTTCTGGTGTATCATCGATCACGCACATGGCTGAGTGCCATGGAGATCGACGCACATGGAAAAAAGGCTTTGCCAATGAAATTAGGCGGGTCAAGGTCGACTCTGCGACGCACGGCGGCCATCTGGTTGATGCGACATGGTTCATTGAGTTCAAAAGGTTTTGTTTCGCAATTGCGAGGTGCGGAATCGGGCTTGGGCGGATGGCGGGACGACTTCTACGTGGCCAACCCGTTTTCCTTCGACCACCCGCAGTCCCTGATGGGCAGTCACATAATCTAGACGCCCAACCACCTGCCGTTTTTCACGAAGGCCAGTCCAAGCCTTCCATTCCTGATCAGCGAGACATATACGAGCGCTTCCTCTCCGGTGAGGTACTCAGCGACGACGAAGACGATTTTTCCTCTCCAAGAAGTTCAACTCAAAGCGACGATGACGACGACGAGGAGGAGGAGGAGGTGGACGACGACGACGAACATGAGGTTGACATCGTAGGCCAGGATATTGACACCTTAGCGTTGTTCAGCGACCTTTCGGCTGCTACGACATCAGCAACCGCACCATACTTACTTGCTCATATGACGGATACATTGCCATCGCCTTTGACGCGCCGGAGATACAGAAGTATGATCTCTGGCCAAGAAGATCCCGAGCAAAGGGCATGGCATGAATTCGTCAACGGCAAGAGAGAGAGCCGAGATCTCTCAACGAATGAATTGCGCAGGAATTGTGTTATATGCACAGCCGAAGAGCGGCAAATCATCTGCTGGCCCTGTAGGTGAGCCTCTCCTGTTTATCTTCCCACCAGTGAGTGGTTTTATCTCACAGGACGGGCAACCTCTGTACTCCAGGTGTCTAGCACTTTGCGATGACTGTCGCCAAAATCTCGCATCCCGCCTTCCAGCATCAAAGCATACTTGTCCATGTTGTCGTCAACGGCAAGTCCCTCTTCGTTGCCTGGCTCTCGAGGGGGCCCTGGAGCTGACTATCTAAACAGGGTCGAAGGATTCTCCAGGATCTATATTCCATGATGAGAATGAGCCCCCAACCTGATGTGTAATGTACGAAAGAAATCATGTAGGTGTACGTGGCGTCGAGCTGGGATTATTCCCCTCCGTGCATCACGCGCGTTCGTATAGAACATAAAGTTAGGCTCAGGGCCTGGGCTACCCATTGATGATTGCGGTCCCCGACAGGATTGTGTCAGTCAGGTGATGACAGGGGGTGGGGCAACTGAACCGATTTAAGTCGCAGAAGCACCTCGACAGACCCAGACCCGTGGCTGACTCATATTCCCACTGTGGTTGCCCAGCTGATGACGTCAAAACCAACTTTGAGCGCGGCGCTACGAGTTGGAACGCTTATCCCGATCACAGAGCGACAGACTTCACATAGGGTCATCGTCGCTCCTTCCTCCCGCGGCTGTTGTGTCATGCGATGCAATCATCGATCTCTCCGGGCGTTCTCGCTCTGGTCAAAAGGCGGTATGATCGGCGCTCGCAGCCCACCCGGCATTGATGGTGGGATATTCTGGTCGCACTGCATACCGCATGGTTATGATGATGGTGGATGCCAAAAACCCTGCAATCCAGGTGACATAATCAGGCGGATTCACTCTCAGCTCTCTGGAAGGGCGAGGCCTGTCAACGCGCGTCGTCCGGCGCTGGTAATATATCACGACGGCGGCGGAATCCACCAGAAGGATCCATTCATTGACTTTTTGATTTCATCCATTGATCCATTTATATATACACATATGAACGTATGTGTGCGCGTGTGTGCACGAGCGTCTACGGGGCGTCGTGATACTCGGCAATGTGATGTGATGTTCGCGTCCCGTTCCCAAGAAGAAAAGTCCGCCTGCTCTGGGCTCTATGCGCGGGCACGAACACTTGCAAAAGGTTTCGACCGAGCAAAGCCTGGTCGGCGTCAGGCGCGAATGAACGCGTTCACCTTATCACAGGGGGGCGCAGAGGGTACGCGTCTCATTCGAGTTTGACCGCGTCATGCTCTCCACTAGGGGCGACACAAAGCAGGAAGCAGAATCCTGCCATTTAGTATATGCGTGTGGTCCGCATTGCACGTTGACTTCTTGACAGAGTCTTGCAATCGAAAGTGTCCCTCTATCTTAGTTGATTCCGATTCCATTGTGCGCTACCGAATAGTTCGCCTCGCATACAAAAGACCTTGTTCTGAGACAAAGGAAGTGAGTACGGTTTTTGTTTTTGTTTTTCGAAACATGCTCCCCGACGCAGATCGACGATGAACGCGCCGCCTGCCTTACTCGCGTGCCTTTCAATTCAGGTGTTCGTTATTGTTATCGTTCTCTTCCTCTTGCGAAGATCGAATGGACATATTGAGCGTGAAACCGAGGCGAGATCGAAGCAGGACAAGGGACGTGTCGCGAGTTGCACGTAGAATATACACTCGGAGATTCTGACGAGAACCGACTCGTATAGAATTCCAACACGTTCTGAGAAAACAACGCAAGCGTGTTGTCTCTAAAGAGTCCGGTACCCGGATCCTGTCGCACGCTCGACCATGGAGTCGTTCCGCGGAGATCCTGTCGGGCGATATCGGACTTTTCGTTCGTACCTGTACGCATGGACCCTTGATCATGAGACGGAAGTACGTTTGTGTGGCGAGAGATGATGATCAATGTGCGTGAAGCCAGAGGGGGCGTGTGTGTTGGCAACCGCGCGGCGGGGAAATGTCGTAAGAGGCTCGGGAGTCTCATCACTACGAAAAACGCCAGAAATCGTGGGGCAGAAACGAACTTCTATCGGCCGTTACGTTCCCCTTTCTCGCGTGTCGGCATATCGTAGCTTCTGCACCTCGAGCCTGGGCAGGCCAAAAGCAAAAAAAAAAAAAAAAAAAAAAAAAACGAAACGCACCGTTCTGTGTGGCGATAGCAAGGCATTCAACCCTGAACTTGACGGACAGGATCTCCCAACTTGTATCGTCTCCGTACCGAGGGGTCGAGACCTAGACCTTGACGGTCCAGAGGCGTTCTGCGGCTAGGGTTGCCTAGTAAAAAAAGGGAAGAGAAGAGGCTAGATGCTCATCTCGGTTGCGCACTACTATCGCTATCACGAGATTTTCTGACACGTACGGAGGTGTTAATTGGATTGGAAGGCGCACGGAGATTTGGATGGATGCAATTTGAATTATGTTATGGCGGGGCAGCTAGAGACGGTTGCGCGTGGCATGGCTAGTGCGGCACCGAAGTGTTACAGAGCTACGCGTCGGCGATCACACAGTCGTTGCGTTTCAAAGTCCCAGGTGAACGGACAGCCAGCACCGCGCGTAGAATGGCGAAGGGGTTTACAAAGTCAAAGGGGAAGGTGGTGTAGGTGTATGCGTAGTGTATTGTGTAACGTAAAGTAATTCATGTAAGGGAGGAGACACGCCCCCCAGACACTCTCGTCCAGGTTTTTTTTTCGAACCTCCACAGTTAGACCCCAGGCACTCTTGTGCTTTTGTCCGACCTCGCGTTTTTCTCTTTTCGATGGCCAGTGCGAGCACCACGAGCACGCAGGCACCGGCGCAGGCCGGCGGCCACGCCAACGGGAACAAGGGCAGCGCGCAGCCGCTCATCGCCCAGGGCGACTGGACCAAGAACCTCGTTCAGCTGGCCAAGACGGCCGAACTGAAGTAAGTCGAGCCCCTTGCTCACATCAGGCCATCAGGAATCGCTGCGTGCCCCGCATCTCCGCACAACATACGTTATCGTCTCCTGCCTGCCCCATGCTACCCACGTCGGGCATCCACGCCGGCGGGTGGCGACGCCGACGCCGACGCCGCCTCGTGGGGGTGGGGGGGCCCTAAGGGTCGTGCACCCTTGTCGTGGCAATCATCCTCGTGTTGGGGGTGGCGAAGCGAGAGATAAAGGGATTACTGACAAAGCTCGCCGCCGTTCAATAGGAAATGCGCACTCATGCTGCAGCTTCAGACGGCGCACGTACTCTCGGCGCATGCGACGCTTGATCAGAAGATGAGGTCAATGCAGGATCTGAAAGAACAGAAAAACAAGTGGGTCGTCGTAGGCACCTTCTATGTGCTGTCACCGCGGCTGAGCAATACCCGTCCTTCCGCGTCCTTTCCCGCCAAATGCTTGGGTCGCCCTATCTGGTCATATCGCTCACAGGCTCGACAGCGAGCGGGCGCGATTGTTGAGTTGCCTGAGAGAGGTGCGTTCTGCTTCCTTTTCATGGGCGTTATCTCCGGGCTCGGTTCAGAGTCCTCCGGAGTCCATGTGAGCATCGCTCGAGTCTGACGACACTTATCAGGTTAATGAGGATCGTGACAAGGTAAGGACCGCGGGCGTGACGCCCAACCGCCGGCCTACCTGTTGGTAATCTGATATGAACTGCCTTACTGGTAGACGGACATGATGGAGGCGCAACTGAACAATGAGTAAGGTTCTTTTCGAGCTCCGTGGCTCACAGGCACATACGACAACGTCTAACGTGTGGCGATGATAGGTGCGCAGAGCTGCAGGCGCGCATACAACAAATAACGGATGGCGAGTACGCCACGGCAAAGCGAGACGTGGATGCGCTGCGCGCAGAGCTCGGACAGCCTCCGCTTCCCGGGTTGCAGGCCACGCTCGAAGAAAAGTCTCAACAGTACGCCACAACCGCCATTCCTTTTTCACCCGCAGAGAGCGGGACGCCACCTGACGACGTGCTGTTAACCCACCCGGGTTAGATATCTGCAGGAGCGCCGTCTCAGTGCCAGCCAGAATGGCAAGCGCACGGCGGACGAGATGGTCGTTGATGTCGCGCAGGAGACGAGCTCAAAGCGTCCGCGTGGACGACCGAAGGGTAGCAAGAACCGCGTCGGAAGGGCCCCCAGCGGTGGCGGTCAAGCGCCCGAGGCAGTCCCGGCGTAATGACTGCGGCGAGACAGATAAGAGCGTCTGCCTGCCAGGAGTAGGACTCGGAACTGACTCGGGCCCGTTCCGTTCATTCATCAGGCGTGATCGCCTGCTGGCTGCTGCTGTGCTTCGGTGGAGAGCCGATTTGTATCGCCACGTTCTGGTTTCTGAATCTGGATTGTTCTACTTTTTTTGTATGCACGCTGTTGTATCCGTAGTTTTTTTTTTTTTTTTTTTCTTTTGTTCGGCCGCATCCGCAGTCGAAATGTTATTGCGCTTGCGCAGTTGGGCCTGATAATATATTATCAATGTCGACGCTCAGCACCGGAGGACGTTTGGACAGGGACGTGTCAGCCATCGCATGCATCATTCAGCCGTTGGGAAGGGGATTAGATGGAATTAATAATCAATGATGGGCGGTTGTAGTGGCACGTGTGGGGGATTTGACCTTACATAGGGGATAGGCGATACGAGTCATAAAAGGGGAGTGGATGGGCCTGACCAATGCTCCGTTCCTGGAAGTACCAGATCGGTCGAACCGTAATGTCAGAGGACTGTGGGATATTTGCATGGGAATCGGAAGGATATTGCTTATGGAAAAGTACCGTTACGAAATAAGGCGGGGGAGGGAGATGAGTGTTCAATCGGGCTCGGGTTGGTTGCGTGAAGAGGATTAGGATGAGACGATTACTCGCGGAGTTTCGGCAACAAACAAGGAAATGCGACACTCGCGGGCTCGGCCGGGTCGGGTGCATCGGAATTGGTGGGCCCCGATCTGTAAACGTTTGTGTGTGAATCTGTGGCTGGGCAACCCGGCAGGTCATCGTCAGCGGTCGCGAGTCAGTCGCACTTACATCCACACCATCTACATCTATATAATATCCAATGTCTTTCCCCTCCTTCCCTCTCCTCATCCCCAGTCCCACTCTCCTCCTCTCCCCAGTCCCACTCTTCCGTCCATTCCCAACGAAACATGTCCCTCTCTCCCATCCACAAAGCCAGCCTCGTCGAGTCCTCGACTCACTCCCCTGAGCTTCTAGAGCTTGTTGAACAGAAGCTCTCTCGTGCCATCATCGGTAAGTAGCATCCGCCTCGCGTGTGCTCGAGCGTTGCCCTAAACCCAGACACAGAACACCTCATCGACTCTGTCGTCGAGACCGTCGACTTTGCCCTCAGCCGACCCTCACATTCCGGACGGGGCCGTACTCTCTCAAGGCACTCCGAAGGATCAGCCTTCTCTGCCTTGGTTCATAACGTCCTCGCTCGGGCCGAAGTCGAATTGCCCGTCGTCTTAACTACTCTGGTTTATCTCAACCGGGCCAGACCCCACCTCCACATCGCCCTCGAAGAGTGGGCCAACGAACGGGTCTTCCTGGGCGCTCTCATTGTCGCCAGCAAAGTAAGCATTATCACATCCCCGTTTGGACGATCCTTCCTGACTCGTATGGCTTCTTCATCGTAGTACTTGAATGACTCGACGCTCAAGAACCTGCACTGGGCCGTGTGCACCGGTGTATTCGGCAAGCGCGATATTGGCCGGATCGAGCGTGAATTCCTCGACGTCCTCGATTTTGAGCTGAGCATCAGCCAAGACGATATCATGGCGCACTACACTGCCATCATGTCTCTCGTCACGCCGACCCGTCGTGTTTCACACACTATCCCCACTTCGCTTCCTCGGTTGGGTTACTCGCCCGGATCACCTTCCTCTACCGTATCATCCCTCTCTCCCCGAACCCCATCCACCCTCGACGAGACGTCTATGGAAGTGGACCCCAGCTCAAAGTCCGAGCGGTATCATGCTCAATACAACGAGACGTACCCGGTGGAACCAGCGCAAGTGCACGTTTCTCAGCTGCAGCTTAGACAGGAGAAGCGCTCTTCGCATACATCATCCACCTTCCGAATTCTTCGGTCTCTCCCGTTCTCGCGACCATTCGGTCACTCATCATCATCATCCCGCGGCGAATTAAAAGCGCCCTCGCAAACAGTTACGCAGCAGGGACGGTGTCAATTACTTCCACCGTTTGCTGCGCAGCCCCCTACACAGGTCTACGCTTAGATGTGATCTCATTATCTATTTTTTCAATTTTCTTTCTCGTCATTACCCAACTATTATTTTCACTCATGCATCGGCTCTTACACATTGTCGTTTTCTCTCTCCACTTTCAAGTTGAATCTCAATCTGCGCATCTTTCCTCAACTACAATACCATGTCTTGTCATGAAATTAAAAATGCGATATCATAATGTGAAGTACTACTGTATAGTAATCGCCTAGTCGACAATGCCGTTGGCTGACGAAGCCTGACGAAGCGCAAAGGCGAAAGCGCCAAGCATGACGAGGCTTATTCATCCCCCATTCCGAATGAAAAAAGGCATTATTACGCAACGCCCCACGCCGTCCGCACCGGACTCCGCATCGTCAGCGTGACTCGGCCTCGGGCATCGTTTGCATCCACATCACAACCCTACCTCTGGACGTCTGAACGAACCCTGACCCACGTTTGATTTGGAGGGAAAAATAATGAGCATCATCCGTCCCTTCCGCGCTGACGACCTTTTCAAATTTAACAACATGTGGGTGCGTCCCACCCACAGCCCCGCTCGTTCTCACCGGTGACGTTCCCCCCCCCCCCCACCCTCCCGTGTTCTTCGCCCATTTCGACAATGCCTCCTTCTTCGTCCTCCTCTTGACCGTATCGCTCGTGCCCCTTCCCACGCCGGCACCTTGCCACCACTTGCCCTCGTCATCAGCAACCTCGACATTTGGACCGAAACGGTGCGCGGTGGGCTCTCATCTCTCTCTCTCTCTTTGTGCCGTGCCGTGCCAAGCTCGCCCGGCCGAGCCGAGCCGAGCCGAAAGGGTGAACTTGCGCGGGCTGCCGCGAACCCTCCGTTTCTTAATTATCATTTTGTTCTTAACTTTCTCCACACCCCACCGCTCCCCGACGCCAACTGACGCCACGATCCTTCCTTCCTATCCCTACACGCCCTTCCATTTCCATATTCCATTCATGCACGGCAGTATGGCCTATCCTTCTATTTCAATTACCTCTCCCGCTGGCCCGACATGTGCTGTACCGCTCAGCACCCCAGCGGACGACTGATGGGATACGGCACGTCTCTCTCTCTCCATGGTCATCTTTTTCCCCTTTTCTCACGTCGTGCTCTTCCTCCCTTGACAGTCATAGGCAAGGCCGAAGGGTCTCCTCACGACTTTCACGGCCACGTTACAGCTTTGACGGTCGCGCCAGACTACCGGCGTCTTTCGCTCGCCCGCACCCTCATGAACTTCCTCGAGACGGTCTCAGACGACGTGTACGGCGGGCTGTTCGTCGATCTATACGTCCGCTGCACAAACTCGATTGCTATCGATCTCTACGAGGGCCTCGGCTACAGCGTCTACCGTCGGGTGCGTGAGTACTACGGGAGCCTCGGTCTCGGTCCAGGTGGCAAGGACGAGGAAGATGCCTTCGGTTCGTCCTTTCTCTTTCCGATGAAAAAATAAAAAAAAGGATACGACTCGGCTTCTCACCCCCCACCCTGCGCACCCCACAGATATGCGCAAACCGCTATCCAGGGATCCCTATAGACGTAGCGTGCGGCCAAATGGGCGCGACATGATCGTGAGCGCCCATGACGTTTCATAAGTTAACCAGCCCTGTGCTGGGGGTTGGCTTTTGATTAGTCTAGATATGGCTATCAGTTCAAAATTGAAAATAAATAAATTATTATTAGTAATCACATCTTCACACCTTCGGCCCAATTCCATTATATTGAGAGCAATGGTGGCTCATCAGGCAACTGCCACAGCTGCGCTAGTTCTTCGTCGTAGAACCTCACTAGTGCCTCCTTGTCGGCGCAAAATGCCTGCAGTTTGACCCGCAGCTCTTCCGCACCTACGGCCGGGCGTGGTGCCCTGCCTACCCCAACGGGGCTCCCTCCGACCCGACCCGAGCCCATCAGTCGGTTCGTGAGGAAAAGGAATCCCTGCGCGCCACCCAAAACCTGCACGAATGCCACGCCCGAGCGGTGCACAAACTGCGAGTACGCGAACGGCGCGCGCCGATACGAATACACCGCGTCCACGTGTTCCGGGTACGAATTCGTCGTCTCGATGTCGAGCACGAACCCGAACCGCCGCAGGAGCGCGTACTCGAAGTAGTGCGCGGCCTCCCCCTGCCTGTGCTCCGGCACGCGCCGCTCGATGTCCGGCACGTTCGGGGGCTGCACCGCCAGCCGCACGGGGAAGCACGACTGGAACGGATTGCGGTCCGCGATGTCGCCGATCTGCGTCACGTACGCTTCGACCAGCGTCAGCCCGTAGCGCTCGATCGTGCGCGTCCACACGCGCAACAGGTCCTCGATGCAGCGCGCCGCCGTCCCTATCCAGTGCAGCTCAAAGTGGAATATGGTCGCCGGGTTGTGGATCAGATCGTGGTGCAGCACCACCGTTTCGGCACGGTCGCTTTTCTGTGTGTGTGAAAGTGTAAGCGTAAAATGTCGATCGAAAGTTGTGCCCGACCCGTGCCCGATCGCTGAATGGTCCCAACGGAAACGGAAGGGGTCAGTCATACCTTGTTGGGATCCATATCAATGACCATACTCTGGCTTAGGATGATCTGCTTCTTCGGCTTCTTGACGTTGACCTTCGGGAGGCCGGAGGGATAGTGGCCCGATCGCGGTGCATCTTCCGCAGCCTGAACCTGCGACGACGACGGTTTGGAACGGAACCAGCCTCCCTTCGGCGTGAATGCAATTGCATACTCTCCCTTGAGTTGGTAAAAGTAATGCCTGTTCGGATCACCGAGATGGGGATTTTGCAATTTCGCGTCCGACAGAGAGTGAGCATGTAAGAGTAGTAGTGTGATGATAATTGTGCTTACCCATCAAGGAATCCGTGCCGCCCGTTACATTGCTCGAACAGACCCTGCTCCTGCAACTTGACGGCCCATTCCGTTGCCTGATCTCGAGTCGACACGTCCCGGAACTCCCGAACGAGCCAGCTGACAAACTCGAATCCGAGAAACGAGTCCGGGTATTTTTGACGTTGCCACCTGTGTTCTTTTATCGGAACGCCGTCCTCCTCACGCATGGCCTTGGCGACCGCCGCTAAGCTCATGTCTGCGATGTCACGTTCGCTCTTCATTTTCTTCCGTAGTGGCCCTGCTGCGTGTATCTCGTCGAGGCGTGCCATGAGGTTGTCGTCCAGTACCATCGCTGCTGGGCCCACGTCTGTCACAAGAAGCAGGCGCACAGAAGGGGCAGGCCCGGTTGCGCGCTCGTCTGGTGGCTGCCAGCGAACGCGGGAGAACATTTCCATAAGTTTTTCGATTCCAAGAATACGAATTTCCTCCTCGTTGAGCCGGTCACCCCCTCCACCAATACCGAGACTACCGTATGTCGGAGGTTCCAAGGTTGGAATCACGACGAAGCGTGTACGCCAATACCGTAATGATTCGTTGAATTGTTGTTCATATCCAGCAACTAACATGTCCAGTCTAGCATCATCGCATCATGCCGCGGCACATCAGAGAGGGATTCCATAGGCGAGGACAGGAAACGGAGCCGTGAAACTGTAGTGACTCACCTGTTCCAGCCATAGTTCTCCAAGCCGTGATACGCAAAAGACAGGCTCAACTCCGTGTACCCGACGCCGAGTTTTGGCCAGATCAGACATTTGTAGCGCAGGGGTGGAGTCGGCGGCATGCGTCGGACGTATCTTCGCACTTGAATCCCTTCCCCCGTATACGAAATGCGATGTATTTCGTTGCTCATGCTCAGGTAGACGGGGTCAGCCTGCGCGCGCAGCGCCTCTGCGGCACCAATCGGTCGCGGAGTCGCGTCCTCATCGGACACATACGACTTCGTCCGCCGCAGTGTACGTGGCTCCAGGTCGGGGTCGTGGTCAGAGCCGGCAGGTCGAAGGACAATCTGGAATCCCTGCGCAAGCCGCAGAGCAATCATGCCTCGCATAACGACGAACGCCCACGAGCGGCGGACCTCATCCGGGTTTTGGGATTGCACTGTTGGTGGGCGCACAAGGAACGACCGTGACTCGGGAGGATCCACAACAAAGTCGTATGAGAAAACGTCGTACGACGTCTCGAGCTCGGACGTGCTGGGGAATTCCTCTGTCGTCAATGGAAGACAACCTGGGGTCACCATAGACTTCCATTTGATGTCGTGTTTGAATACCGGATACGGGAACATGTGTTGCCACCGTCGGGCGAGAGAGGAGTCGGCACACGAGGGAGAGATCCGTGGACCCGACGGGGTCGGTCGAACGGATGGTGATGATGGAGTGTGAAGGTACGTGCTGCTCCCAAGCGCCATGCTACGTCTTCTCTCAAACAAAGTGTCGTCGCGAGGAGGAGTATTCATAGGTGATTGGGCGTGTTTAGATAACGATCCATGGACAGTAGATACTCCATCTTCCATGACCCTGGAACGTCTTGAGCTGGGAACGCCTTTGATGGGCATTGGGCGAGGCGACGATGATAGTTCCGTCGTCGCACCGTGCAGATTCCTAGCGTGAGACTGGGGTGGAGGGGCGGGCGCTTTCGTGTTCGTTGCGGTAATTTGCATGGGCAACAAGGTCTGACTTGTTCGATGTGTACTTCGTACAGGAGTCGATTCGCCTGACGCCGACACGGGGGACGTCTCAGCCTGACTTGGCCCGCTGCGAAAGGGATTGAATAGCCATGAAGGGGCGAACTTTGAGCGCAGCAGAGAAGCAGAGCCAGCCTGAGGGGTACGAACACCTTTGGCTGACAAAGTGGAGACGTCAGAGCGTGCAGAGCGTGCAGAGCGAATGGAACCTTGAGAAGGGGATGTGCTCAAATCGCTAGCAGAAACACCCGATAACGAGGCCGCCTGAAGCCGCTTCTCGATTGCAGGAGTCAGTGATGACACCACTTCGGGAGAATGCGGGCTCTCTTCTATTCGATGGATCTTACTAGGAGGCTGTGACGTGCGATGTGGAGCCGCAACACGTTTATCTGCGATTCTGATGGATGAGGGGATCGGTGTCACACCCGTCATGGATAAGCCTGAGGTGCGGTTGCTACTGAGATCCTGTACTTCAAGGTTTTTGAATTCGAAAATATCCGTGTCAAACTTGTCTGCCTCGCGCTTGGCAGCCGCGAATGCACCAAAATCGTCTTCACGGATAGGGTCGAGAAGAGACGCATATTGTTCTGGAAGATAGGGGACTTCAATGCTGGTCAACACGTCGTGCTCCAGTAAGCCAAGCATTTGAATCTCGTGCATTTTTGCACACGCAACGAATCTAGGGGATTTTCGTCAAAGAATTGTTGTTTCTGGACAGTAACAATGGTCCATACCTATCCTCTCGCAATGGGAGATCCATCTGTTTGTCCCAAAAGCTTATGGCAATCCAGAAAGGTTCCCACCAGAAGGACCGCTTGTCACGGCCAACACAGTCTGCAGGTCCATCATCTCCACCCCAGAGAGGATCCAGTGCGCGAGAGCCATAACGACCGAGTTTATCGACTCTGAACAGCTCCGGCTCAACGCCACGGAAACAGAAAATGGGGCAGCGATGTAGTGGTGGTTTCGCCAAGGACACGAGATCAACTCCAAATCCTTGGTCGAGCATACGGGTTGTGGTGAGTCGCAATAATTGCTTTGATACGCGATAATATCCCGTCCCGGGAGTAATGATGATGGTAGAGATCCCAGTTAAGGAGAGAGAGCGGTCGATGTAGTGAGTCTCGGTTGGATTTAGTGCCATATTCAACGCTTCTAGAAGGGGACCGTCATGCGCAAATGAGAGTTGCCCTACAAGGCGTGCTTCTCCTGGCGTGCCCGTCACTGCAGAAGAGGTTCGGTGATAATGGTGTGTCAAGAGAATGTCTCGCTGAAAGGCCCAGAATGAATCCTTGAGGCTGACAAGAGTAGGCTGCCAATCGTACAGGACCTCCAAATCGGTAATGACATTGTAAAAGTCCTTGTACCACCTGCCATCCTCATCTTGAAGCAAAGGACCTTCTGCATAGTCGACCTCAGTGCTGTCATAGAACACGCGCGAAATGAGCACGATGGTTACTATGTGGTTTGTGCCCGCCTTTTTCCATCTAGAGAATAGTTCAGGGAGAAAAGAGTGGACAATCTTTTCGTTGTAACGTTCGCCGTCCCCAGAAAACTCCCAGAGCTCGCGACAGACCTGAATGAATATCATGACCTTTGCTGACAGTGAACGGTAGATGGCCTTTGTAGTGGCCGTCAGAAGCGCGCTAGAGACCTAGAGAAGGTAAATTCGAGATCATCTCAGGCAACAGAAGCGATAGACGTCATACTTTCTGCCCCGCAGAGTAGATCGATTCGACTTTGG
Organism: Russula earlei; assembly: GCA_025769875.1. Classification (NCBI taxonomy): domain Eukaryota; kingdom Fungi; phylum Basidiomycota; class Agaricomycetes; order Russulales; family Russulaceae; genus Russula; species Russula earlei. The sequence continues at coordinate 95,715 of JAGFNK010000090.1, read as the reverse complement.
CGACAACCGAACCAATAAAGACGATCTCTTGGCCAAGGTGGACGCAATGTCCCGTAAGCTGCTCGCTTAACCTCCACATATCGTTCCTTCCCAGGTACTGGTCTTGAAAAATGAGTTCTATGTGATCAGCTTGACATTGAGATTTGTCAACCTGCTCCGAGCGGTGAACTGGCGGTGTAGACTTGGATGTGCAAGCTGGACATTACTTTGGTCACTGTGACCTCCGTATTGTTTCGGATATTGAAAGCGTCAGCGACCGATTTTGGTAGCGAAATCTGTCAGGCGTTGCGGTTTGGTCAACCAAGGGAGAGAGAGATAACATCTACCTGCAGCTGCGGGCGCACAGACGGGTCTTCATACGGTACAATGAAGAGGAACCCTGATTTGTCATGAAATTGAGAGGTAGTCACACGAAGGAGGTCGCCAGCTGCGACGCCAGGGAAGTGAGAGTGATTGAGGATAACATGGCTCGAATCTCCTGCGCTGTGGACCCAGGCCGAGAGGACTTTAGACGCCCCAAGTTCGAGAGGTGGAGGGGGCGGGTGAGGATTTTTGAACACCGACTGGGCCGTATTCGAGCGTCGACGACTGTACTGTGATCCGGAGCGAGAAATGGACATGGAGGCGACAGCCCCGGGAGAGGACGCGTAGCTAAGCTACACGGACCGCGGTCAAATCACCGGTTGGTTGCTGTACCTGCCTGTCATGGGGGTGCCTCGAGCTGTGCGCATTCTCTCGATGTTTTTATATTTGACTTTACACCGCGACAGTGTGTTGCACACTAGCACTTCTCGTCCCATCTCTCCATCACCACTACACGTCCGACGTCATGCGAGCTCTCCCTCCGATACCTCAAACAGACCTTGAGGTATCATCAGCCCATTCATCAGCACCTTCAACTCCCTCTCTATCCGACGATTCTCGGTCTCCCTCAGAAGATCGTTCTCTTCGGTCTTCGACATCCCTTCGCATCACGCCTGCAACTGTCAACGTCAAATTTGCACCTCTTCCCGAGATCGACCCAAGAACCCGCAGCTCGATTCGTCCACTTGGCGTCGCTGCGCGGTCAGGGATGCTCCAACCGAGAATGAGAACTCGGGCGCAGGACATCCAACTTGAACCAGCCGCCCATGACGCCGAAAATCAACCGGCGGTCTTCATTCCACAAGAAGTGCAAGAAGACGATCCTCTCGAAGTTTTTGGGAGATATGTTGCCGACAAAGGCAAATCGTTGTTCCGGCGGCTTTCTTCAAAGGCAAAGCAGTCTGGCAAGGGTGAGACGGGGGGCTTTGTCGGCGACACCGTCTCGGCAGAAGAGCGGAAGGCTCCCCGATCCCGGGCGCCGAATGGCAAGGAAGCGCGGTCATCGATCCTCCGATCGTCCGAACTGAGCGAGGATATTTCCATCGACAGGGTCCACCCGGACATTTCGTCGCCGTCGCACAATGACCCGTAGAGGTGGTATACGAGGTATCGGTACGTCTGATAGCGATGGTGCTTTGGGATGTTCATTCGAGGCTCGTGGCGGTTGTGTAGGTTATTTCGAGTCGGATTTTATGCCCACAGACTACAATTTGGTAATTCTTCGGTTTTATGCGCTCAGCGTGTCTCACGCTGAACGATTGTGTGTGGTCTCCATGCCCATTACATACTATACTTCTCTGAGGTTAATCAAACGACGAGCGCTCGTTGTCGAGCACATGGTACAAAGGAGCGACAACCAACAACTGGAAAATGCGCTCATGGGCGCAGCGCCAAGATGTTGTCCGCGTCGCTGATTGGATGAGGACTTGCCCCGACCCTGAACTGAGCGGCATGCAGAGATGATACGACCCGACACAGCCACGACCTCCCTCTCTTCCTTTCTCTATACTCCCCACCCTATTCTTTTCTTCTTCTTTCTTACTTTATTCCTTTTCTCGGGGTTACGTTCCCTACCACACTGATTCCCACCTCTTGGCGCCCAGTGTTCACTTCCGAGTCACATCCTAATGGCTGCCTGCGTCCCCACCCCTACTCTGACCTTGTTCTCGACATCGACATCGACGTCCGTTCTTACCACGTCCACCGTCACCGTAGAGACCTTACCAGATGGTAAGTGCTTGGGCTATATCGGCTCTCGGAGGCTATCCCTCCTACTATCTGCCTTTGCCCTCCCCCCTTGCTATCTGTCCAAGACTTGTAGTATTAACGCATGATGCATAGGCAGCGTCTCGTCAGTAACAGTGCCCGTAATTATCACGAACATTATTACCATCGTCAATCCGACTTCAACTCTCTTCGCCAGTTGTTCATCGTCTACTACCCCTATCAGCTCCATTACCTCTTCGTCATCGTCCCCACGTCAGATTGCCCCAAGTACTTACGTGATAACGACCATCCCTGCACCTACCGTAGTAACATCACAGCAGACGACTACAATTAATGGTGCTGTCACCGTGATCACGATCACGTCCACCTCTATTCCCCCGGCCACCGTGGTGTATCTAACCACAATAGTCTCTTCTGTTTCGCAAACTCCAACTTCAAGGTCCTCTTCAAGTAGCATTGGACCCATTGCAGGCGGCGCGGGGGGAGGATTCCTCGCCGTCGTCGTCGTTGTCATCACAATTTGGTATATGTTGTACGTTTTGTCCTGCCACGCTCCCAGAGTGTTCTTACATAGACTTCGATTTCCAGGAAAAAATGCCGCAAACCCAATGCAGACAGGGAGGAGGACGACAACGTGTTCCCTTACCCTGTCACACGAGACCGGGATCATACGAGACGTCTGGATTTGAGCAAGGAGACGAGGCCATATGAATATGGCCTCGTGGGGCGCTCAACGCCAGCGTCACACTCACGCTCGGGAAGTGAGCCTGGCATGATCAGCCAATCTCGCACTGGCACTAGTAATGGGCGGCCTGATTCGGTTGCTGCCCTGATCGGTCCATCTATTGGAGGAGGTTTCCTGCCCAGGGAGGCGGTCTCCGGTGGTGATGTCCAAGTTGTGCGGCAGCCTTCACACCACTTGAACCATCCATTGCCTCCAGGTGCAGCTCCCCCACAGAGTCAATCCGGTGGCGGTGGCAGTAGTGTTAGTGGGTCGAGCGCCACCCCTGGCCCCTCCAATCGGCGGCTTCAGGTTGTCAATCCCGCCTTATCACCCGCGTCCATGCTGGCCGCTGGTTACCCTTCTGGGGCTGCTTCGGGTTCCAGCTCCGTACCTCTGGCAGTTGCCGAGCCTGAAAGGCAGAAAAACCCTGCTCAGGATGATTTCATGCTGTCGTCGAGTGGGCCCCTCATCGTTCATACAGACGGTGGCCGCCTTCATAGCTCCGACCACAGACCATCTGCATCTGCATCTGGCCCTGAGAGTGTCCCTGAGAGCACGCCCGCTGCCCAGCCGGCACGTGCAGCCCCGGAACCTACTGACGCACCCCCCGCATACAGTGAATAGGTGGTGGTATCCGTGGGAAACCGTGCCCGTATTCCATCATCTCTTTAACGTTTCGCACTGGCAACGACGGGAAAAAGGATTCATCCATCCAGACACGTTTTTTCTTGTACACGCAGATGGGTTCCTTTCTTACGTGTTTCCGCTTTTTTACATACCGCCCATCTGCTCACTCTTTTCTGTTTTCACTTTTACGTTTACTGACGACGGTTATGTCCCGTTTCATTGGCATTTTTGTCCCATCATACTTTGCACTACAAGAGGTCATCCGGTCATGGACTTATTTATATATGCTACATCTTGTCCTTTCTCCTCCAAGAAGGATGGAATACCCGTGTGAACACAAGGGATTTTGTTTTTTGTCGCTTTGATCCTCCGAGTCAACCTGACTACTATGTGAGAAGGACTAAAACAATGAAGGGATTTATATCGCATCATACTGTTTACGGCAATGTTCCGCTGAAAACCCACTCCGCTCAAGCATTGTCTCAGCCGGGCATAGAACAATAAAGGACAGTTGAGCGTGTCCGCCTTAAAGTAACACCAGCTGCCGTAGCGGGTGCCGTCGTACCTCGTCTCTTTAGGCACCCCTTCTGCGCACCCCCGACCGTCCTTTTTCCTGTCGACCACCTGCTTTTCTCTCTGATATCAGTACAGTGCTGGTACACTGTATATTGCTTTTTTACACTACGGCGCTTTCCCGCCTCCTTCCCGCGCTTTTCTCGTCGTCTGTCCGAAAAATGCCTTCCCGTCCCAGTCCTGGTGCGTCTTTGATCCCTGCCCAAAGTCCTACAATGCTTAATGCCGCCGCCGGCGTCCCTAGCCATTTTTTACGGTCTCAATGTCGTCCGGGGTCTCAGTGTCGTCTCGTTATTGCTCGCGTTTGCGAGCAGTATCGTCGTTCTCGCGTCTGATATTCGAGCCGTGAACAAGTCCCAACACGAGCCGGATGTCAATAATGGAGCTTGCGGCTACGTAGGGTGCGCCTCTTCGTCTGCACGGTCACGCTCATTCCATTTGACGCCCGCTCCTTTCAGGGGGAGCACCGTTCCCAATCAGGCCGCCGGCGTCTTCTGGGCCGTCGTCAACCGCCTCTTCATCATCTTCCAGCTCGTCTTCCTCCTCTTGTCCGAGCTCTCGTGGCCGATGGCCTTCTTCGACAATTTTTTCCCGGTCCTTGGGTCGCAGTTTGGCCTCGGAGCGCTTGGGGTGTTCCAGTGCCTGTACGTCGTCTCTCCCGAGCTTTCTTTTTTTTCTCGCGGCGCGCTCAGAACTAACCGAGCATCGTCCTCGCCCGGACTGGTTTAGCATCGGCGCGGCGGTCCTCTCCCACCACAGCGACACGTTCGCGCTCGTCAGCGCGTTTTTCCTCTTCTCGATCGGCTGCCTGAATATCGCGCTCGGCCTCATCTTCCGGGAAGGGGCAAAGCGCAAGCGCAGCATCCGGATATGGAGAAACGGCGGCGATGACGACGACGGCACCCTCCCCATGCACTCGGGAGACCTCGGGAGCCCCAGCTTCCGCCCCTCCCTCTTCGGCGGGAAGCCCGCCGCGGCCACCTCCGATCGCGGCTTCGGCTTTGGCAGTCACGGCGAGAAGCAGGCAGGTCTGAAGGGTACGTAACGCGCGCGTGCGCCTCTAGCTCTAGAGCGTCCCGTCTTGAAATCCAATCGGTGGATATGGAACCCCTAAACTAATGCGCCTTTTGCTTGCTTGCACAGGATTCATCATCTCCAGACCGATGGAAAGCGTCCCGCATCACGCGCCTCGGGCCGCCAGTCTTGGCAGCAGCTTTTATAGCGTCGTCGAGCCCAAGGTTACCGAGCACGACAACACAAGCCCGTCCACACACCGCTCTAGCCCCACCGCAATTTAGCCCGTCGACGCCTTGGGAGCCATCTGCAGGGCGTGCGGACATGCGCCGTCCGCACACGGACGCTTGCTCTGTTCTGACCTAGGAACGAAAGCTTGTGTAGCGGCTGATCTCGATGACCTGTATTTCTAACTTCTCATAGTGTCCCCACCGCTGAGCGATTGGAACACAAAGACAGTACCGTACTACGTTGTTATGGAATTTATCGATCGCTGATGTATTACAACTTCTTGTATAATACTGACATATGATACAGCGTCTAACATCGGTCGAAGCGGGGCTGTCCAGTGTTTTCAGAGCCTGTTAGCCTAACAACCCTGTTTTCTGTAACCGCACTACCGAATCGGTTCCATTATTCTCTGTTACTCTATAGGACTCCGAGTTCGGCGTCGGGCATCTCAAACAAACAATTGAATGAAGGACAATAGATCGAAAACTCTCAATATAGTAGCGGGAAAACGACGTCCGAATCACGAAACAAAGAACAAGCCTATTGGAGCACCAGCCGGGAATGCGCGGGATCCGTGCTGATGACCCGAGAACGAGAGAAGGGCTGCGCGCCACGCGGATTTCTTTGTCCGGCCAATGGCCCGCGTTAGGATACGGAGTCAGACACGGAGTCAGACAGCTCCATATCAGAAGTTGAGCTCTCCATCACACTCGACATTGATTGAGATAGCCGGTGAGCTGGAGGGGAGCGTCATCTGCTTCCGAGCCGAGCGGCAAGGTCAGAAGGGGAGGTCGATCGGTTGGAAAAAGAGGAGGCAGGGACAGGGCCGGATTGTGATTTCCTGTCTCCTGATCCTGACAGGCTCTCGCATTCGAACGCTATCACCGGTGTCACGTAATACGCGCTCCAGAGCCGGTGGCGTTCACTCGAGAAGGTGGAAGACGTCGTGGGGTCGGACAGGAGGAGGAAGACGCATGCCGTTGTACTGCGAAGCGCGTCCCCAAAGAGATCCCCTTATCGTAATGGTTCTTCGCGATTTGTTCTGTTCTCAGCTCGTTTCATATTAGCGAAGAAATACCGCTGAACTTTCTGCTCTTCATCAATGCATAAGGATCGTGAGATACAAAGTGGGGAGTGGGAGCACGAGCTCATGTTGAACGCCTATAAATCCCCCACCTCTCCCCTCGGGCATGTGATCAGGGTTTTCGGGCCAGATGGGCCGGTATTACTTAGGACGAGGTGTGGATAGTATATAAACAATTTTTTGTACACTATTTATCTCTGCCAAGCTATTTCGACCACAAGTGATCTAATCGAAACGTCGTATATTGCAAAAGTAAACCACACGAGGTTGTCATCGGACGGGATTTGTTCGGTCATTTTGTTGTGCTTGCCGTCTCATGTGATCCACCTTCATGTTGTCCTGTCTGTTCGCGAGAAGAATGACCCTGCAGCGCACCGTGCGCGAGGGACAACCAACTACCTCTTGTACCATCCAGTTGTGTTTGGGCCGCTGCGCTCGTGGAGTCGGCAGCATTCCACTGCTGCTCCTCAAATTGCCATTCCCAATGCTCGTCAAACGAGTCCCATGCCTGCGGGTCGCGACCTTGGGCGCTGGCTACCGCCGCCTAAGGCAATCGCGGCAGCATCTTGCCCGCGGCCGCTGAGCACGTCCGAAACCATCGCGATAAGGCTCGGCACGACACCGCTGCCACCGTCCCTTGCTCCCAGGAACCACGCCAAAGCCACGGACGTAGCAGCGGCAACGATGCCCCATTTGATGAGGCATGTGGCGGTGCGAACAAACCACGTTGCCGTGCGTACTGCCAGCGGGTGAGCGAGACACTCGCTCCTCCTTGCTGTGGGACGGAACTGGCACACCCGAGCTTGTGGTTGCACGGATTTTTGATGGCAATCAGGGTGAAGACCCAATCATTGCGGCCCTCGGGTGTCTCAACGTGGTGACAGGAGTGTTGTCGCGTTTTGCAGAAAGGGGCAGAAAATCAAAAATGCACTGGTGTCGCGCACATGTGCCCAGAGTCATTTTCCGGGTGTCGTTGCATCTGGCCCTTAGGGGTCTTGACTGTGGTGCCAGCAGTACTCGTGTCCCACATCGGGTGCTGTCGCGTTTTTCAAGGTAAAGGGTGGGAGACGAAGAAAAAGAACGCACCGCCGCCATGTGGGATGAGAGAACGGGTTGCGTCTCACAACGACATCTCGCATGAAATGAAAGAAGAAAAGAAGAAAAACGCACGCACACAGCTTAACGCATGAAAATCGTGCACGCGGGAGAGAACGCACCTGGTCACTCCGACATGCGAATATCGCGCAAGCGGGAGAGAAAGCAACGAAAACGATAAAAATAGAAAAAACGCAGAAGTTGAACGCGTGGAAATTGCGCATGCGGGAAAAAAAAACATGTTGCATGTGATCAGGAATATGGAGTGGACTACAGAGAAACCCAAAGGTAAGAAAACAGAAGGGAAAATGAAAGGAAAAACGCACGCGTGCGCGGAGAAAAAAGGGCCAGTGATCTTTGAAGGATTTGGAAGCGGGGATAACGGCCCTTCGTGGGCCTGCGAATGTGCGCGCATTCGCATTTTCTCCCTTTTGACGCGTAATGTGCTTTCTTGGTCTGCGGCAGTTGCGTACTTTTCAGGGGTTAGATTAGATTAGATGATCAGGAATTACTATAAAAGGTGATTGGGTCGGCTAGAGAATCGGGGCTTCAATCACATGTGTAAATGACACCAAAGTATTTTCTTAATCACTTATTCAATCACTTATTTATTATGTATCTGGCAAATAAATTTCAATACAAAAAAAGATTTTCTGGTGTAAGGATCAGCAGAAGATGAGACCACTAGAATAGGCAGCAGTGCAAGTCCAAAGGGACCTGGTGCAAGGGAGGTGGTGGGATCTGAGGGAGGGGGGTCTGAGATGACAGTTCCCCAAGGGCATGTGTATGTGCATTCACAAGCAGCAGGTGTTGCATTGGGCTTGGCATGCTTGCCTGACTGTTTGCCCCTGGCATACAAATCATTGTGGACATGGTGGTGCTTTCCCTTAGTGACACTGATGCTTTGTGCTGTCAGTCCCAGTCTTTGACATTTAGTGGTGGGTTGAATTACCATAAAAGGTGATTGTGTTGGCAAGAGAATTGGGACTTCAATCACATGTTAATGGATGTAATTTAGTTATATAAGTGTGTTAATAATAAGATAACTCCTTACCATTTTCCCCTACCAAAAAAAAAAGAAACGCAATCTTGTTTCCAATTGATTGGTGTGCCATCCACATCATCTGCCCATTCCAGCCTGAGTGCCCCTTTTGTGACACAATGTTTTCAGATCACTGCCAATTCTGGAAAGAGGGGAGGACTCAATTATGACTGGGAGCATGGTGGATACCCCATGGAATGGCTGACAGCAGCTGATTTTGACATGTGGCACTGGCAAGAAGAATTGGCTCACTCAATTGAATTGATTACATCCAGCACCAAGCATGGGCAGGGATGGACAAAGAAGGTTTTCGTCTGCTCCCGCCAACTATCCAGGGGAGCTTCAAGTTATGTAAAGAAGCACCCTGATTGTACACGGAGATCCAAGATCAAGAAGATGGGTTGCTGTTGCTGAATAGTCATCAAGTCTTACGCAGATGTGCCTACCATTCTCGGACAATATGCAAGCGAGCATGACCATGAAATCAGAATTGCTAATCTTGCTTACACACAAATGTCATGCGTAGCACATGATAAAATTAAATTCATGCTGTCAAAGAAGGTTGATCCATGGGAAATAGTAAGTGCCTGTATTGAATTTATTTTATTTTTATTTGCTAACTTAATAATGGAAAGGTATGCAATATTCAGGATTTATTGCCCAATGGCAGCCAAGACCAATTCATCTTGCTCCAGGATGTAAGCTGCATGGCCTGGGAAATGGAAGATGAGATTATCAGGCTGCATCCAGAGAATGCTATCTCCACCAGGCTCTGGTTGGACAGATTTACAGATGAAAAAACAAATGTTTTTTACAAAGACAGGCTGCACAGTGCCCCATCTCAATCAAATCTGCAGGAGGCTGCATATGTATTATGCATCCAGACCCCTTTCCAAATGGAGGCATTCCGCCACCTCGGGAACAGCTTCATCGGTATCAATGCAGCTCACAATATTACTCAATATCTGGACTTCTTATTATTTACCATGATCACACACAATCACTGGGGACATGGTGCATAATATTTACTAAATGTCAATTAAGCATGCTTACCTCTTCTGGATAGGTGTGCCTGTTGCCTGGATGCTGGCATCCAATGGAACAAAGGACACAATATCCTTTTTTGTCCATTGGGTCAGGGATGCCAGTCCAGCTATCCGGCCATCTATAATTATGACAGATCTGTTGCACAGCATAGAGTGCAGCTAACAGGCCAAGCAACCCACCTTAGAGGTTGTGCTAATGCTCAAGTGATATTGGGGTGTAGAGTGATGTGTATACTTATCTACATGTATGGTATTTATACCTCTATGACCCAGGGCTGTTCCTAAGTCCAAAAGAGGTGACTACAGGTGTCCACTATATCGTGCATACAGTGACGCATGATGTGGAAATGTTCTAGATGCAGCATAAGGCTGCATCCTGTGATAGATAGCGTAGTATGCATAACCCTATTGCCATAAGCACATATGCTAAAGTTCTGTCTAACACATAACATATCTAAGTGTCATGAACCATTTCCTGGAGAGGGCCCTTGAAGGACCCTTCCTTATGAGAGGAAACCCAGCCTCTATGGTGTCACCCTGTTCACACAGACAAAAGGGGTGAGTAGAGGTGTCCACAATATCGCACGCCCATTGTCACATGAGCGATTCTCGGCACAATTGACATACAGCAAGCCCCACTTATGGCAACCCTTTTAGCAATAAAGGACAGTATAATAGCCTCCTTAAGGACCCTTTTGGATGACCCTAAGTGCTCTACAATGGGCACTAACACAATACTAAAGACCCTACAACGCATTATTAGACTAACTCTAATAACTATAGAATGAACTATAAAGCAATACTAAGGACCTTAATAGAAGTATTAGGGTTGACTTTAAGGACCCTAATAGAACTATATAAGGGGCCTTATAGGCAACTCTATTCCTTGAACCAAACTACAAGTCCTCAAATGACCGGCCCTAAACTAACTAACAGCAAATGAATCAGGTGTTTCACACGTGTACTAAAAGCAGTGAACATGTGGACAGTAAAGGCTCTTACTCATCAAAAGAATCCTCCTTACTCAGCAGCTTACTGAGCATGCTCAGTAAGCATACTCCAAATTCTTACTCATCCATCTATTGTGCTTGATAACAAGGTTATGACCTGTTCCCTATTTAGCAGCTCTCTTGTAGTATATAAGTGCTCAATAAAGTAGCGGACAGTCTTCAGACTGTCCATTTGTGTACGGCACTCTCCATCCCTGGGATACTCCCTTAAAGGACTGTCCCCTTATGACCATTCTGGCTTCATCTCTGCATACCTGCTTGACACTACCAGTAACTATACCTCTTTGGTATTTGGTACTGCTTTGGACTCTACTTCTCGCCCACACCATCTTGGATGTCTATCGACTTGTCTTCAAGCTTACCCCTTGCTCTTGAACTGGATAGTTTAACAGTGAGTCTTGACACTAAGCGGATCTTGAACCTTGCATGAAGGTCTTCACCTTCTTTGATCCATTCAGGTTCCAGTTCAACACTCCCCCTTGCTAAGTGCATCGGTAGATGCTGTGAGCATTTTCCCACATTCAGGGGTAGAACATTAGTCCTAGTTGCTCCCTGAATTTGAGGAACTTGACACAACCAAGGTTCTTGGTGAACATGTTGGCTGGGTTGTTAGCCCCTTCAATAAAGAATAGCTCCACCTGTTTGTTTTGTATGACTTCACAAATGAAGTGATAGTGCAAATCAATGTGTTTGATGCACTTTTCTTGTACAGGGTTGGAGGCTAAGAATATTGAGCCTTGGTTATCACTGAACAGTGGGATGGGAGCAAGATTAATGCTGTCATGAACCATTCTCCGGAGAGGCCCCTCGAAGGACCCTTCCTTATAGGAGGAAACCCAGCCTCTATGGTGTCACCCTGTTCACACGAGCAAAAGGGGTGAGTAGAGGTGTCCACAATATCGTGTGCGCATTGTTGTGTGAGCAATTCTCAGCACAATCGACATACAGCAAGCCCCACTTAAGGGCAACCCTTTTAGCAATAAAAGACAGTATTAGGGCCTTCCTAAGGACCCTTTAGGATGACTCTAGGTGCCCTACAATAAGCACTGACACAGTATCAAAGACCCTACAACGTGTTATTAGACTAACTCTAATAACTATAGAATGAACTATAAGGCAATACTAAGGACCTTAATAGAAGTATTAGGGTCGACTCTAAGGACCCTAATAGAACTATATAAGGGGCCTTACAGGATAACACTATTCCCTGAACCAGACTACAAGTCCTCAAATGACCGGCCCTAAACTAACTAACAGAAGATGAATCAGGTGCTTGCACATGTACTACAGCAGTGAACATGTGGACAGTGAAGGCTCTTACTCATCAAGAGAAGCCTCCTTACTCAGCAGCTTACTGAGCATGACTGAGCATGCTCAGTAAGCGCACTCCGACTTCTTACTCATCACTCTATTGTGCTTGATAACAAGGTTATGACTTGTTCCCTATTTAGCAGTTCTCTTGTAGTATATAAGCACTCAATAAAGTAGTGGACAGTCCTCAGACTGTCCATTTGTTTACGGCACTCTCCATCTCTGGGATACTCCTTTAAGGACCATCCCCTTGTGACTATCCTGGCCTCCTCTCTGTGTGTTTGCTCGATTCTTACAGTAACAGTACCTCTCTGGTATTTGTTACTACTCTGGACTCTGCTTCTAGCCCACGCTGTCCTAGACATCTATCGACTCATCTCTGAACTAACCCCTCGCTCTTGAACTGGATTGTTCAACAGTGAGTCTTGACAAATGCCAAGTTCTGTCAGTAAGGATTTAATCCAAACCAACTGTCTTCTTGTGTCAGAGAGCGACATGTACTCAGTGTTACAGCATTGTGGCTGTTGGAGTGTTAGCTCAGGGTTCAGTGGGGCCAAGTCCCTGTGACTTGGTTCAAGGGTTCAGTGGGGCCAGCTCAAAGAGACTGGATCAAGGTTTTTAGCATCTCAAGGCTGAGTCAGACAATGACTCAGTCCACAGACAGAGTTGATCTCCTGGTTTCACAGGAGAGGAGGATGGTGAGAGAAAGGTGGAGGAGGAAGAGGAACACAAGGGTTCCTTGAGATGTGCTCAGGTCAAGCAAGATGTAAACCAGCACAAGCAAGTTGTGATTGAGAGTGTATACAGGGCAAGAGATGCAACAGGAAATGGGACAAAGCTAAGCTTGGGACATTCCCCAGCTTTTACAGGTGCTTAAATACTGTATGTAGTGAGGCTGTACAGTACTATATGTGGAACAATAGATAAAAGGTGAGCCAATAGCAAAAGGGGATCAAATGGTAAGGTGAAACACAAGAAGGTAAAGTGACAGCTGTCAATCACTATCAAGGGATGAAACGGTAACCAAAGAGACAAGGGTGATGGAAGAGAACAATAACAGAAAACAGATTAGCGATGAACCAATAAGGAGGTAAGTTTTGACACTCAGCTTCTGTGGAGGAGAGCGCGACTGGTTTTTGTGCTTGTGAGTTCCACAAAAATATTGCTCCAGCCAGGTTTGCCATATAGCCTGTTGTGGACTTCCAATTAGTCGGATCAGAAGCCCAGTCAGAGTTGGCATATGCCATTAAGCTGCCATTAGATGGTCCATCATAGACCAAAGCATAATCGGCGGTTCCCAAGAGGTATTGGCAAATATAGAATACACGATTTAAATGATCCTCTGAGGGATTGGCAGCATGTTGTGACAACCTAGTGATGGCAAAGGCTATGTCTGTATGCATTCCAAGCATTATGTATAGGAGTGATCCTATAACTTGCTGGAATTTTGACCGTAAGGCTAGGTCAGCAGCAGAAGTGTTGGGAGAGGGGTGATAGCCCTCTGGTAGCGGAGTAGGAGCAGGATTTGTGTTAAGCAAGTCGAAACGCTGCAGCACTTTCTTAAGATATTCAGTCTGGTCCAGATGTATCTGGCTGGACTTGCGTATGATGTGCATGCATAGAAATTCTTGGGCATCACCCAGATCTCGACATTCCCAGAGCTTCATGAAGTGCTCCTTTGTTTTATTGATTTGTTTTTTGTCTGCTCCAAAGAAGAGCACATCATCAACATAGATGATGGCTATGATGCTCTTGTCTTTACTAACAAAGAGCCCAGAGTCAGACATAAGGCAAATAAGGCCGAGCGAGGCCATGGACTTGTCAAGGGCTTTCCACCATGCAAGTGCCACTTGCTTGAGTCCATATATTGCATGTTTAAGGCACATGACTTTACGCTCTTGGCCTTTTATTCTGAAGCCCTTGGGCTGCTCCATATAGAGCTCTTCATTGATCTCACCATAGAGAAAGGCAGTCTTGATGTCTAGTCTGCTAATGTGCCAGTTTTTGAGCGCTGCAAGTGCAATCATCAGGCGGACTGTCTCAAACCATACCACAGGTGAGAATATTTCATCATAGTCAATGCCGTCTACTTGGGAGAAGCCTTTGGCAACTAGTCTGGCTTTTTTACAACCATCAGACTTAAGGTTGAGTACCCATCTATTTTTAATTATTTTGCGATCCTTGGGAGGATTGACTAGTTCGAAGACTTTGCATCTGTGGAGGGATTCCAACTCCTCGCGACAAGCATCTTTCCACTCCTTTTGGAGTTCACTTGGCATTTGCAGAATGTCTCTAAAGGTCCATTCATGAATCTTTGCAGTATCAGGTGCTTCTGAACTTAGTGGAACTGCTTGGGTGAGCAGATAGTTCAGAAATTTGACTCCCCCTTCCCTTGCTAGATGTAGAATGTCTTCTACCTCATCCTCAGAGGCTTGCAGCGGTTGATCGTCAAGGACGACAGGAGGGTAAGGGCCTGGTGTGGCTGATCCTGATGTACTATCCTCACCGGAGCTACCGGGTTGGTTTTCTGTCATTGTTCTCCATGTTTGTGTGCACCAAATGTCTTTCTCCACTTCTGTGGGGTGTCTGCATTCACCATAGATGTTGCCAGGATGGGTAGGTATTCTCCTCAACCATTGAGACCTTCGAAGAGGTACAGGTTCTTCAACAGGAGGAGGGGACGGTGTAGGAGGGATGGGCATTTGCTCGCATTCCTCTTCTTGTGGCACCTGTATAGGCTGCTCATCATCCTCACTTTTGATTGTAGGGAATGGGTTGTCAACACCAGGAATGGTGTCTTCTACAGGTTGTTGCGGTAGTTCTTCATGCAGCTCATTAATCCGTGTGGTACCTTTAGTGCGCGCTTTGTCACATTTGGGGTACAGGTCTCATCATAGAGGGTGGTAGCATTAGTGTAAAGCATATTATTAGGGAGCCTCATAAAGAGTGAGGCTTTGATCCCCTCAGTGTGACCAAGGTAGATCATTAGCTTGCTTTTGGGCGAAAGCTTATTGACTTGACACTTTTCTGGTATGTGCACATATGCACCGCAACCAAATACTCTGAGGTGTGAGATATCAGGGACCTTGTTCTTTAGGACTTCATAGGGTGTACACCATTGAAGGCATCTGGCTGGTGTCCTATTATAACAGTGTGTCCCATGATTCACTGCAAATTCCCACCAGGAGGGAGGTAGACAAGCTTCAAGGCGCATTGCCTGAGCTTTGTCCATTACAGTGTGCATCAAGTGCTCTACATGTCCATTCTGTTGTGGAGTGTAGGGGGCACTTTGCAGGATTTTAATTCCTTAGTCTTTTAGGACATTGTCAAAGGCCTCAGACTTGTACTCTCCACCAGCATTGGACATCCACTCTTTAATTCCTGCTTTATATTGGTTCTTGACCATAGCAAGGAATTGCTTGACAGCCATTATGGTTGACTTTTTATTTTTTAAGAGTGTAATCCATGCATAGGAGAAATAATCGTCAATGAAACTGACGAAATATTCATACTTATGATACAACTTCACAGGGAAACTCTTTAGGTCCGAGTGGATACGCTTGAACAGTGCAGAAGCACAAGTTTCAGAAGGGGGGTGCACAGATGCAGGCATTTTGCCTTGCGTGCAGCCAGGACATACTGGCTGTTCCTGAGGGATTTTCAGGTCATCAGAGAGACCCTTGGTATGTGTCTTTGCATGTGTTACGACATCCTTAGATGGGTGGCCAAGGCATCGGTGAATGACATCATAATCTACCACATAGATAAGAGAATGCACTTGCATGCTTTCAATTGAGGCATCTAACCAATACATGGTTTGACCTGGGAATAAGGGGTAAGAGGACAGGATTATATGTCCATCCTCTCGTAGGGAAATATGTCTATTATTCCCTAATGCATGCATCCCTTGTTGTAAAAACTCCCCCACAGATAATATCTGAGTGTTAATTTTTGGAATATAGAGGACAGGAGAAATGCATGTGACAACCAAGAGTTGACAGTGTGCCGAAGCAACACAGCGCCTTTGCCTTCCACATAGATTGTGTTATCAGCAGTTTTCACAGGGGATTTTTTGTGTGGCAAAGGCGGCATATACTCTATAAAGTCTTTCATTTCGAAGGTGAAGTGTGCTGATGCGCCAGAGTCTAGGAGCCATAAGGATCCCATTTTACTCAAGTTGTGCTTTCCTCTACATCTTGAACAATTTTTGTTACATTCACTTTGAAGGGAAGAAGTCCCTTCACTAATTTGTACATTGTATGATACAAGCAAGCACTTATTAGACATATCTAGCCTGCTTTGGGGCTGGGGAGATGCTAAAAAGTTCTTTAGCAAGTGAAAAGAGAGAGGGAGGCACATGCATGCTTTGTTATCTTCGGGGTCACTGCCCCAATCAAGTGGTTCATCCGACGGAGTTGGGGCATGCTCAGGGGTGGCAGCACCTTCTGGGATACCATCATATATGTCGAATAAATCCAAGATATTAGTTTGTGCGAAGTCACCATTGTCCTGGTCCATAGGCTCAGGGATGGGCGACAGTAATTTGACTGCACTTGTTGAGGCAGCAGATTGAGTTGAGATCCACTGCTCGAGGGTCTTGACTGTCTGTATAGTGGGGGTTACCCCAAGATCATCAGCAAGATCAAGTGCTTTGTTTAAGGCCTTGTAAGGGCTGTAAGGGCATTTGCAAGGGTCAGTCGCAGTAGGGATGGTACATTGTTGGATCCCCGAGGGACCCAGATGGGTGAGAGTGGTAATGGTCAGGAGTGGAAGTGTGGCAACATCTGCAATATGAGACTGCCTGGGACCATGGCTGTGATTGGATTTCTCCTTGCCTTTCCCTTTGCCTTTTCTGCCACACTTACTGCGCTGGCGCTTATCCTTATCTTCATCACACTTGGGCTTATTGCCATGCTGCTGAGAAGAGAAGGAGGGGTCACCATGCTTGTGCTTGACAGCAGATAGCTTCTGCATGCTATGCTTTTTATTTGTGCCACAATTCAGCTCAGTTTGATGTTGAGAGACAATTGCCTCTTGCACATCCTTTGGATTAAGATCTTCAAGGGTGTAGTTCTGAGTGACAATGTGTACGAGCATTTCCCATTTCTGGGGAATGGCAGCAAGCATTATGAGCACCTGCAAGGTGTTTGGGATAACAAGAGAGGATGCAGTAAGGTGCTGGAATGCAGCATGAATCCAATCCAATTGTGGGCCAGGATGAAGGCTTGGGTTTAAGCAAATGGAAATGGCTTCTTTGAAGTCCTTATAGATGCTAGTGGTGGTTGCCATACCATAAAGGGTTTCAAGGTGATTCCAAATTGTTTTGGTGTTATCCAAGGACATAAGATCCTGTTGGATTGCGACCCTAGATCTAAGGACCATATGGCCGACTGCCATATCATTCCCTTTGTTCCATTCTTTCAGGGCTGCTTGACTGGCAGCCTGGGCAGCAATCTCTTTGGGAAGAGGTGCCTGGGGAAGGGCAGGGATGATTGGTATGTCAAAAGTACCATTGCAATAACCCCACAGTCCAATGGACATGAGGTAGGCTTTCATAGCCTTTGACCAAATACCATAGTTAGCACCATCAAGGATGGGGACAACAGGGGCAGAGGGTTGAGATGACAACATAATAGCTGTTAGAAAGGGGCTTAGAGGTCATCAGTAAGAGTATTGTATTCAAACAAGCCAACATAGTCTCCCCATAGGGTAGACTAGCTTGCCGCAGCATGCAGGCTTCAGGGATGCTTCACCATCGTTGCAGCCGATGAAGGTGCATGGCTTGCAGGGCCCATAACCTGTTGCGCAGCATAGAGCGCAGCTAACAGGCCAAGCAACCCACCTTAGAGGTTGTGCTAATGCTCAAGTGATATTGGGGTGTAGAGCGATGTGTATACTTGTCTACATGTATGGTATTTATACCTCTATGACCCAGGGCTGTTCCTAAGTCCAAAAGAGGTGACTACAGGTGTCCACTATATCGTGCATACAGTGATGCATGATGTGGAAATGTTCTAGACACAGCATAAGGCTGCATCTTGTGATAGATAGCATAGTATGCATAACCCTATTGCCATAAGCACATATGCTAAAGGACTGTCTAACACATAACATATCTAAGTGGATCTTGAACCTTGTATGAAGGTCTTCGCCTTCTTTGATCTGTTTGGGTTCCGGTTCAACAAGATCATGATGCCACGCAGATTGCCACCCTCAAGATTGCCTATCTGGGAAGTCAGATATGGCTTTGCAAGTGGCATGTGTTGCGTGCGATGTGATCACACTTCAATGCTAATGATTTTCCTGATCTGTGGGATAAGATCAAGAGATGGGTACATACAGATGATCAGGCTGACTTTCTACAAATCCAGGAGGAGATCTCCACTGATCCTCAGGTTCCAGAAACTTTTGTGAACTATCTTGGGTCTCAATGGATGCCTGTGGTGCATATGTGGTCCATGGTTTACCAGAAAATTTGTCATATCTTTGAGGAAGAGGACACCAACATGTTGATCGAGGCATATGTGACCCTCCTGATCTAAAGATAAGATGACTCAATCTTTTTAGATATCATCATGTCCTCAAATCACACTGGCTCAATGGCAAGTGCAATCAGTTTCAATCAAATCTTATTTGTGCTAGTGCATTGAATGGTGCCATATTACCAAAACAGGCACAAATGTCCAAAAGTTGGGCTCAATGGTCAGGACCTGGCGGCTGACAGGTGTTGGAAACTTTTTGCCCACACCAAGAGCATATCACAAGATTCAATCTTGCAATTCGATGAGATCTGCTTGCACGTCACTTCCCAATCCTGTTCTGGCATGTTTTACTCAATTGATCTGATGAAGACAACTTGTGATTGCACAGATTATCCCCAGATTAGATTCTGCAAACACATTGCAGCAATCTACATCCACTTTCCCTACCTCTGTCCTGAGGGGAGCACACAAAAGGAAAGTGCAAATAAATCACCTGACCCCCCATCCCCATCATCTTCTTCATCCACACCAAGGGAGAGCCTAGTATCTCTCTCACAGGAGATCATATCATTATCATGCAATCTCACATCTAGGCTTGAAAATGCTAATCAAACAGTGGAGATCATTGAGGCCACACAGGCTGCCAAATATGGTTTGGCAGCTGCAATCAATTTAATTCAAGGCTCCAAGGTCTTACCTGATAAGGAAGTGATCACACCCAATCAGAAAACATGGATGGAGACAGCCAAGCATATGGGTGTCAAACTCAAACAGGGCCCAAAACAATGGACCAGTCTCCCCAATGCGCGGGGATTGACAGCATGAAGCATCGGTGTCACTAAGGGAAAGCACTGCCATGTTCATGATGATCCATATGCCAGGGGCAAATGGTTGGGCAAGCACGCCAAGCCTGATGCAACATCTGCTGCCACAAATGTGTGCCCTTGGGGAACCATTGTCCCTCCCTTGGAACCCCCCTCCCTCCAATGCCACTGCCTCCCTTGCACCAGGTCCCTTCGGACTTGCACCACTGCCTCTAATGGCCTCAACTGCTGCTGTTCCTGACAATACAAAATCTTTTTTTGTATCAATTTAACTTATTTGTCTAATAGCTAATAAATAAGTCATTGAATATGTAATTGAGAAAATGATTTGGTGACATTCAAATGCATAATTGATGCACCAATTCTCTTGCCAACATAATCACCTTTTATGGTAACTCAACCCACCATGAAAAGAACGCAACTGTCAGTCCCCATGCATCGGGGAGACTGGTCTGTTGTTTTGGGCCCTGTTTGACACCCATACACTCAGCTGTCTCTGTCCATGTATGCTGACTGGGTGCAATTACCTCCTTATCAGGTAAGACCTTGTAACCTAGAATTATATTAATTGCAGCTACCAAACTGTATTTGGTGGCCCATACAGCCTCAACAATCTCCACTGATTGATTAGCATCCTCAAGCCTAGATGTGAGATCATGTGATAATGATATGATCTCCTGTGAGAGAGATACTAGGCTCTCCCTTGGCCTGGTGGATGGGGATGGTGGGTCAGGGGATTTATTTGCACTCTCTATGGGAGCTTTTTCGGTGTTCTCTTCAGGACAGAGGTAGGGAAAGTGGATGTAGATTGCGGCAATGTGTTACAGAATCTAATCTGGGGATAATCTGGAACAGGATTGTGATGTGACATAAAAACAGATCTTATCAAATTGCAAGATCAAATCTTGTGATATGCTCTTGGCATGGGCAAAACATTTCCAACCCCTGTCAGCCACCAGGTCCTGACCATTGAGCCCAACTTTCTGACATTTGTGCCTGTTTTGGTAATATGGCACCATTCAATGCACTAGCACAAATAAGATTCGATCAATCTGCTGATTGCACTTGCCATCAAGCCAGTGTGATTTGAGGATGTGATGATATCTAAAAAATGATTAAGTCATCTTATCTTTAGATCAGTTGGAACACATATGCTTCAATCAACATATTAGTGTCCCCTTTTTCAAAGATATGCCAATTTTTCCAGAAAACCATATGCACCACAGGCATCCATTCACACCCAAGGTACTTCACAAAATTTTGTGGGACCCAAAGTGGAGATCTCCTCCCAGATTTGTAGAAAGTTGGCCCGATCATCTGTATGTACCCATCTCTTGATCTTATCCCACAGATCAGGAAATTTGGTTGTATAAAAGTGTGATTGCATTGTGTGCAACACGTGTCAAGACTCACTGTTGAACAATCCAGTTCAAGAGCAAGGGGTTAGTTTGAAGATGAGTCGATAGATGTCCAAGACGGCGTGAGCAAGAAGTAGAGTCCAGAGTAGTAACAAATACCAAAGCAGTATGGTTACTGGTAAAGTTGAGCAGGTACACAGGGAGGAAGCCAGAATAGTCACAAGGGGATGGTCCTTAAAGGAGTATCCCAGGGATGGAGAGTGCTGTAAACAAATGGACTGTCTGAGGACTGTCTGCTACTCTATTGAGCGCTTATATACTACAAGAGAACTGCTAAATAGGGAACAAGTCATAACCTTGTTATCAAGCACAATAGAGTGATGAGTAAGAAGTCAGAGTGTGCTTACTGAGCATGTCACGGTAACTAGCCATGTCAGTTCACAAGCGTAAAGATGAGTTGATGATGAAGAGGTGTTCAAGAAACGGGCTGGTTCCCGTGTATAAAGAGTAAGGATCCCTGCAGCGGTCGAAGTGTTTTATGCTAAACAGGTTATGGCCAATAGACCCTTCCTAGTACAACTTGGTCCATTGAGAAGCTAGGGTAAGTTTGTAATGGGATAGACTAGGGCTGGTTCCACTAGCTATATGCATTCAAGTCCGTCGGGGACCTTGAACACTGCAGAGAGAGTAAAGGAAGGTAGGTCTTAAAGGAGGAGAGCTCTTCTCAGGGGAGTGAAGAGAGACTCTTAGGAAAGGAAGGGAAAGGCGAAGAGTAGATGGTAGATGGTGTGTGAAGAGTTGATGAAATGGAGAGGTGGATGTGGTTTGAGGATTAGGAGTGAAGTGGGTTGCAGGAGAATATGTTGGACAAGAGTAGGTTGGATTCTACAAGAGACCAAGCTTAGGGCTTTGGTCACAAAGTACTGAGCTTATATATACAGGAGAAGCGCAGCAATAGCTGCGCTTTGACTGTGCTACTAGTATAGTAGGAGTCATAATACATAAGTAGGAGTCATAGGAATGAGGCCACAAATGAGTCAGAACCAAGTAACTGTGCTGCACCGTAAATGTGCAGCATTGCACAGTCGAAACTAAGAGGTAAATATAAATGGAAAGAGAACCAAACAAAGGGAAAGTAACAGCAATCCAGTGTTACCTGGACGTGTATGGATCACATGATAACACAGAAGGGATCACAAGACATAAGAGATCACAAGACCAGTAAGTAAAGGGATGTACAAAAGCAAGCAGTCCATAGCACAGGTAAGAAGTAAACGTAAAAGGAAAATGGTGTAACAGAGCATGCTCAGTCATGCTCAGTAATCTGCTGAGTAAGAAGGCTTCTCTTGATGAGTAAGAGCCTTTATTGTTCACGTGTTTACTGTCCTAGTACACATGCAAAGCACCTGATTCATTTGCTGTTAGTTAGTTTAGGGCCGGTCATTTGAGGACTTGTAGTTTGGTTCAGGAAATTTGGTTGCCTATAAGGCCCCTTATATAGTTCTATTAGGGTCTTTAGAGTCGACCCTAATACTTCTATTAAGGTCCTTAGTATTGCTGTATAGTTCGTTCTATAGTTATTAGAGTCAGTCTAATAACATGTTGTAGGGTCTTTAGTATTGTGTTAGTGCCTATTATAGAGCACTTCTAGTCGTCATAAAGGGTCCTCAGGGAGGATATAATACTGTCCTTTATTGCTAAAAGGGTTGCCATTAAGTGGGGCTTGCTGTATGTCGATTGTGCCGAGAATCGCTCGTGCGACAATGCGCATGTGATATTGTGGACACCTCTACTCACCCCTTTTGTCTGTGTGAACAGGGTGACACCATAGAGGCTGAGTTTCCTCTCATAAGGAAGGGTCCTTCAAAGGCCCTCTCTGGGAAATGGTTCATGACAACATGTGCCACTTGCAAAGCCATATCCAACTTCCCAGATAGGCAATCTTGAGGGCAGCAATCTGCACAGCATCATGATCTGTCATAATAATAGACAGCCAGATAGCCAGACTGGCATCCCTGACCCAACAGACAAAAAAGGTTATTGTGTCCATTGTTCCATTGGATGCCAGCAGTCAGTGTCAGAACTCACTGTTGAACAATCCAGTTCAAGAGTGAGGTAGGAGCTCAGAGATGAGTTGACTGAGTTTGAGGACAAAGTTGGCAAAGAGCATGGTCCAAACAAGTAGCAAGTACCAGAAAGGTACTGGTATTGGCTGTGAAAGATGATCACAGAAAGAGAGAGCCAGAGTGTGCTGGATAGGGTGGTCACAAAGGAGTACTCTTGGTAATAGAGTGCCACAAATCAAATGGACAGTCTGAAGACTGTCTGCTGCTTTATTGAGCACTGATATACTACAAGGGAACTACCAAATATTGTAGAGAACAAGTCAAAACCTTGTTATCAAGCACAATTGTGGATGAGTAAGACATTGGGACATGCTTAATGAGCATGCTCAGTCATGCTCAGTAAGCTGCTGAGTAAGAAGGCCCATAATGATGAGTAAGGGCCTCTAGTGTTCATGTGTTCACAGCCTAGTGCACATGTGAAGCATCTGAGTCATTTACTGTTAGTTAGTTAGTTTAGGGCTGGTCATTTGGGGACTTGAGGTATTTGACTGTGAAACAGTGTTTCCTATAAGGCATCTTATAAGGTTCTATTAGGGTCCTTAGAGTCAACCCTAATATCCATTTTAAGGTCCTTAGTATTGTTTTATAGTTTGTTCTGAGGTTATTAAAGTTAGTCTAATAACATATTCTAGGGCCTATAGTATCTTCATTGATGCCAAATGTAAGGCACTTGAGGTCATCTTAAAGGGTCCTTAGAGAGCCTTTAATGCACACACAATATTGTGGACACCTCTACTCACCCCTTTTGGTCCTGTGAACAGGGTGGCACCATGGAGCCTGGGTTTCCTCTAATATGGAAGGGTCCTTCAAGGGCCCTCTCCAGGAAATGGTTCATAACAAATATCAGTATTAAGGTCCCTAGTGTTGCCTTATAGTTTGTTCTAAGGTCATTAGAGTTAGTCTAATAACACATTCTAGGGTCTATAGTGTCTTCATCAGCATCCAATACAAGGGCATTAGGGTCATCCTAAAGGGTCCTTAGAGGGCTTCTAATATTGTCCTTTACTGTTAGATAGGTTGTCACCAAGTAGGGCTTGTTGTATGTTGATTGTGCCTAGAGTCAATTGCACCACAATGTGCCTGTGATATTGTGGACACATCTACTCACCCCTTTTGGCCATGTGAACAGGGTGGCACCATGGAGCCCAGGTTTCCTCTAATAAGGAAGGGTCCTTCAAGGGCCCTCTCTGGGAAATGGTTCATGACATCCAGGCAACAGGCACACCTATCTGGAAAAGGTAAGTGTGCTAAACATTGAGTAAATATTACTGTATGCACCATGTCCCCAGTGTGTCAAGACACATACTGCTGATCACTAAGGACTCAGGAGCAGGTGGGCAAGGGTCGGAACAGATGATACACAGCGAAGGTGGCATTGAACAAGAGGACAAGCCAAACGACGAGGAGGTACCAGATGGGGACTGGTAGGTGTTGCAAGAGACAAAGGTGAAGGCTGGAGGCCAGTGTAGTGAGAGGGCTTTAAACAAGGCGGTCGTTGAAGAGTACCTTGGAGGCGAGGGGAACCTTTAGACTGAGCGGTTGCAGGGGAGTACCCAGGAAGATGAGAGTATCACAAATGGACAGTCTGATGACTGCCATACTTCATTGGGGCTTATATACAGTGTACAGGGTCAATTACAAAGAACTGGGACTATTCTAGACTCTTTGGTACCATCCAATAGGACTACAGAGGAATAAACTTGCTTGTGTCAAGTTTCAGGCTTACTGAGCGCATTACTGATCATTGTGGAGTGATGACATCATTATGATGTCACTGTGGAGTGCTTAGTGAGCCTATGAGGTCACTGTGGAGTTGCTCAGTCAGCCATGATGTCATTGGAGCCTTGATGATGTCAGATGAGTTATGCAACAGTTTCTAAGAGTTTGTGCCGCTGTTTCGGGTTTGTGGTGGCTGGGTGACCATGTGGCTGCCACGCGATGATTACCCGATTAGGAAACGGGTGCCTGGTCATGTTATAGTGCCTTTGCAATAGCGATATCTTGCACCGCAGGAGGGATAGCCCAGAAAACGGAAGGGAGTTGGTAATGCAAAGTGAGAGAGGTCTCTCTTGAGTGAAATAGGACCATCTACGGCCAGGACCTGGCCTTGGTTTGTAACACAGTGATCCTGCACTATCAGGGTAAATAATAAGTCTGAATATTGAGTAATATTATGAGTTGCATCAATACCAATGAAGCCATTCCTGAGGCAGTGGAATGCCTCTATTTGGAAAAGGGTCTGGATGCATAACACATATGCATCCTCCTGCAGATTTGACTGAGATGGGGCACTGTGCAGCCTGTCTTTGTAAAAAAACATTTGTATTTTCATCTGTCAATTTGTCCAACCAGAGCCTGGTGGAGATAGCATCCTCTGGATGCAGCCTGATATTGTCATCTTTGATTTCCCAGGCTATGTGGCTCACATCCTAAAGTGAGATGAATCAGTCTCAGCTGCAATGAATCCTGAATATTGTGTACCTTTCAATTCATTAGGTTAGCAATTAAAAATAAATTCAATGCACACTTACTATTTCCCATGGATCAACCTTCCTTGACAACAAGAATCTAATTTTATCACATGCTACATGTGACATTCATATGTAAGCAAGATTAGCAATTCCAATTTCATGGTCATGCTTGCTTGCATACAGTATTGTCCAAGAATGGTAGGCACATCCATGTAAGTTTTGATGACTATTCAGCAACAGCAACCCATCTTCTTGATCTTGGATCTCTGTGTGCAATTGGGGTGCTTCTTTACATAATGTGAAGCTCCCCCAGATAGTTGGCAGGAACAGATGAAAATCTTCTTTGTCCATCCCTGCCTATGCTCAGTGCTGGATGTAATCAATTCAATTGAGTGAGCAAGTTCTTCTTGCCAGCACCATGCATTGAAATTGGCTGCTGTTGGTGTCAAGACACGTACTGCTGATCACTAAGGACTCAGGAGCAGGTGGGCAAGGGTCGGAACAGATGATACGCGGCGAAGGCGGCGTTGAACAGGAGGACGAGCCAAACGACGAGGAGGTACCAGATGGGGACTGGTAAGTGTTGCAAGAGGCAGAGGCGAAGACTGGAGGCCAGTGCAGCGAGGGGCTTTAAACAAGGCAGTCGTTGAAGAGTACCTTGGAGGCGAGGGAAGTCTTTAAACTGAGCGGTCGCAGGGGAGTACCCAGGAGTATGAGAGTATCACAAATGGACAGTCTGACGACTGCCATACTTCATTGGGGCTTATATACAGTGTACAGGGTCGATTACAAAGACCTGGGACTATTCTAGACTCTTTGGTACCATCCAATAGGACTACAGAGGCATAAACTTGCTTGTGTCAAGTTTCAGGCTTACTGAGCGCATTACTGATCATTGTGGAGCGATGACATCATTATGATGTCACTGTGGAGTGCTTAGTGAGCCTATGAGGTCACTGTGGAGTCGCTCAGTCAGCTATGATGTCATTGGAGCCTGGATGATGTCAGATGATTTATGCAACAGTTTCTAAGAGTTTGTGCCGCTGTTTCGGGTCCTTGGTGGCTGGGTGGCCATGTGGCTGCCACGCGATGATTACCCGATTAGGAAACGGGTGCCTGGTCGTGTTATAGTGCCTTTGCAATAGCGATATCTTGCACTGCAAGGGGGATAGCCCAGAAAACGGAAGGGAGTTGGTAATGCAAAATGAGAGAGGTCTCTCTTGAGTGAAATAGGACCATCTACGGTCAGGGCCTGGCCTTGGTTTGTAACAGTTGGTGATTTCATGGGGTATCTGCTGTTACAGCATCGTGGCCGTAAGAGCATTAGCTCAGGGTTCAGTGGGGCCAAGTCCCTGTGACTCGGTTCAAGGTGTTCAGTGGGGGCTGGCTCAAGAAGACCGGATCAAGGGTTTAGTATCTCAAGGCTGAGTCAGACAATGACTCAGTCCACAGACAGAGTCGATCTTCTGGTTTCACAGAAGAGGAGGACAATGAGAGAGAGGCAGAGGAGGAAGAGGAACACAAGGGTTCCTTGAGGTGTGCTTAGGTCAAGCAGAGTGTAGGCCAGCACAAACAAGTTGTGATTTGAGAGAGTGTGCAGGGCAAGGGATGCGACAGGAAGTGGGACAAAGCTAAGCTTGGGGCATTCCCCAGCTTCTACAGGCACTTAAATACTGTATCTAGCGAGGCTGTACAGTACCATATGCGGAGCAATAGATAATACTAAGCCAATAGCAAAAGGAACTCAACAGTAGGTGAAACACAAAGGATGAAACAATAAGGACCATCAACATCAAGGGATGAAACGGTAACCAAGGGGATGAGGGTGAAAGTAAAGAACAATAGGGAGTAGCTTAGAGATGAACTGAAAGAAGGGTAGATCACAACATCTGCCATGCTCCCAGTCATAATTAAAACCTCCCCTCTTTCCAGAATTGGCAATAATCTTTGCAGGGGCATGCCTGAACTTCAAAAATTGTGTTGTGCAAGGGGCACTTGGGCCAGAGGCAGCAGATGAGGTGGATGGGGTGGATGGTGCACTGGTCAATTGGAAACAGGATAACATTTTTGATTTGGTAGGGGAAAAAGGTAAGTAGTTATGTTATTGTTAACTTGCTTATATGTGTAAGTTAATGCATGATTGAACCCCTGATTCTCTTGCTGACCCAATCACCTTTTATGGTAATTCTTGATCATCCAACCCACCACTAAAAGTCAAAAGCTCTTGATATGATACCATGTTTGTAGAAACCAATGCTGAACTGGATGGCATGCCTGGTACGGCCATTGCTTATGCCCTTCTCTTCTTTTTGTTCACATTTGATGATACATATTATCCCTGCACTCTTGTCCATTGGCTAGTTCCTGGTAGTGAACCTGACAACAACACCAGTTTGTGGGTGGTGCAACTGGAGTTTGAGGGCAATGGACAGCGAACTCTTGGCATCATTCATCTGGATTGCATAGTGTGGGCTGCACACCTTCTGCCAGTGTATGGCTTGTCTTTTGCTCCCAAAAATTTCCACTTTTTGGATGCACTCAATGCATTTTGTGCATATTTCATTAATTGATACATTGACCACAATTTTTTCTGCTCCCCTCAGGGGAAAATACATTCTGCTGTGCCCCTTCTCAGGCCTTGTTTGACCCACATCAAAACTGAAAATGTCCAAAAAGCAAGAACATTCCATACTGGCTCCATGACTCCTGTATCCAAGAAAACACAAATGCAAATGCATGACTCAATTGCATGCATGCACCAAAACTGGAACAAGCACATCAGCCACATAGAGAGGCAATGCATTATTTCTGTTGAAGTCCAAAGTCCTCCCACTATACATTTTCATTCCTGTTTTCCTTCCATTCCCAACTCCAAAAGCTCCTAAAAAACATTCTCCTATTTTATTCCTTAAGTAACATACTTGTAAAACATATAAATTAGCCTCTTATTGCCTACCAATGTATCAGTGTGTTCCTTGTTCTTGAAAAACACTGCCATGTGCACCCAACAGTTCCCCCTTCTTGTGCTCTACCACCGCTCCACATCCTTTACATGCATCCATGACTCTGCGCTGTGTCAACAGTCCACCAGCCCATCTTTCCCACTCACATGTTCCCACCACCTGGGTATCTTTTCTTCACCAATAGCCACAACTTTATTTAAATTTTTTTTCCAATATACATGTGCTTCCGCTTGTCATCTTGTTTAACTTGTTTCACTTTTTGGCTTGCTGACAAGTGAGAAAAGTGTGAAAAAGTGCCAAAAGCCTGCAAGAATGTTGAGGTCTTCCTGATGAGTTGACCATGCCGAAACAACCATTAGTCGAATTGTCCACCCAATGTGCGGGATGAACCACATACATACATTTTGACCTTGATGCCGAGGGCAATTGAACCTGATTGAGACGAACCGAGCACCCCGCTCGACGTTACCCAGGCCGCATCCCTTCAAGTTTATCCCCGGCGATCGTATGGCCGCGCAGGTGCCGCAACCGTGTGCATGACCTCCGTCAGAGCTAGGTCGTGCTTGGAGAGAGGACATCGCTAGTTAGGCGGTCTTCCGCCGCGCTCTACGTGGTCGCGCATCGGACGTTTGAACGGCAGGGCCGCATTTGATTTTTTTGCGTCTACATCCATCTTCGCGTACGACCGCGTCCGCATCTGCGCTATCATCGGGAGTTCTGGCGCGAGAAGACGCTCGGTATGCCAGGGTTGCCCAGTGGGAGTTCGGCGGAGGATGGCGTCGTACTGGTGAGCGGGGCCGGGACTGATAGAGGCGAGAGGTGTCGCGCGGTAAGCGTGTCTACGATTTGAAGATGTCGTCTGAGGGTGAGTATGAATAAAGTGAGTTGCGTGCAGTGTTCTCTGATGGAACCGAGGAAGAAGGGCATCGATGCTAATAAAGGTGGAAGGGCCAGGGAGGAGTGGAAGTGAAAGTGAGATCGGGAAAGACGACCGTGAGGTGGCGTGGTCCACGACCGGAACATAGCCGTTGATCACTTCGCCCTCGTGCCTCCTCATCGCGAACGTTGTGTTGCAGCGCATCAAGTCGGCTGCCATTGTCGTTGAACGGTTGGATCGTGGTAAGCATGACGAGGTGTTGCATTATATATGTGGAATGAATGAAGTCCAGTGTACAACATGATAGGCTGCAGGAGGAAGCGATCTAAGAGACAGGAAGGGGAGTACAAGCAACACCAATCGACTGAGCATATAAAGCAATGGTGACAGCAGGAAACCCAGAGCGAGGAAACCGGCAACGTATACATGACCGGAATCCTCTAGACGTACTATCAAATGGTATGCCGGAAACAGAATTGGCGCAGCAGTTATAGTGACCGAAGCAAAACGCCACAGAGTTTGCTCTGCGCTAGAGGGAAAACTGAATAACCATCCGATGCAGTGAATCCCGCCGAAAGTCAAGGTGATAGCGAGGACTGCTACCCATCCGAAAGTGGAACGCAGCTCGCTGCCCCATTCGTGAGGATAAAATGTGCCAACCATCATCGGGTGCTTCTCCTCTTCGCCAACAGCAATAAAAGCAGGCTTCATGAATGGCCACATAAGGACACGAGTTAGCCACATCTGGTTACCAAAACTTTCGGTCAATGGTCCACGGACAATCGCAGCTCCAAGGTCGGAAAGTGCATCTCGAAGTGCGTCCCAAAATCCACCCAAACTGGTGGCCTCGATATCCCCATCATCAATGGGCTCGTCGGCATCTCGCTTCTTGTATACTCGTACCCCACGCTGCACGTTCAGAGGCTTGTCCCACCACAGAATGTACATCACGAAATTCAGCGTTGCGAACGCAACCGTGACGAGCTCCAGTTCTGTGACGGGGAGGCCTTGGACTCCTCGTGCGATGCATTGGACCACGAACCAGCCCGTTTGCAGAATGACAAGCGTTTTGGAGATGGCGTCTCCCTTGCTCTTGTCCTCGATCTCCTCTTTTGCGATCCTTGGGAAATCACCATTGCCCGTCAAGGAATACGAGTTTAGCTCTTCGGGCAAAAGCACTCGGATCGGTCGGTTTCCCCGATATTCCATGAATCCTCCCATAATCGCGAAGAATCCATGAGTCGTTGTCCATCCCTCTCCTTAATCTTATTATCAATATCGATGATTACTCTCCGTTCTCAGGACACACCTTTGTGATTCTTGGCTAGTTCAACAGCGGCCAGTCGTTGTCTCAATGCCCACCCAATCACTGCCTCTGGTACAAAAAGGGCAGCAAGCATGAGTCCCACGCGTCGCACTGCGACCCTCGCCCGGCTCTCGTAAGGACTTGGGATATTGGGGTGCACGGATACCCAGATGCACAACAGAATGGTGACTGCACAACTCCATAAAATGTCCCAGAGCGACCTACATCCTCTTGGATCATCACAAGAGGCGGCACGGGCTCGAAATTGGTCGAGAGAGAGATGAGGTGGTGAGGACTGTGGAACGGGGGTTGCTCGGGTTGCGGATAGAATGGCAAGAATGACGATCATAATGGAGGGGGGCGATGGGGCAGGACAAGAACAGGGCACGGGGTAATGGCTGTCCTCAAAGCGGTCCTGTGGGCCCCGTGGTGGGCATGCCAGCATGAAATGAGCGCCTAGGGCGGACTACGGTTGATTACCTTTCGACGCAAGAGGACTTTCTTGACCTGCCTTGTTTCCTCTGCTATACATGTCCCTCATTCATGGGCCATGTCTCTTTCGATCGGGGCAAAGCCAACTATTTCAGGTGTTGATTTTGTGTACAACACCTTGCTTACTCTGCGCATAGATATCGCATTGCTGAATCCATAACCGTTACCTAGTGTGCAATGTTTGTTGGCTATACAAACCACGATTTACTGAGTGATGGAGGTGTGTGGTTTCCATCCGACAAACGATGCCGAATGACGACCTGACGGGACTACGTCGGTGGGCTTCAACCCCTACTAGTAGAATCTCGGAACTCGCCGAGCCTTTTGTTTTCAATGGTAGAATTAGGAAGATCGAGATATAGACTACGATGTCGATGCGTGAGTACGGCCTAAGCATCATCGTCGTCGGGGTCAGGTGTCAGGCTCGACGCGGCACTGAGGGAAGGTGACCCCGGCCCTTCTTCCAGGAGATTGAGTGAACATGTCGCCTCGATGGCGATCTCGATTTTTGGTCCGCCCTCTGGATTTAAAGCGGCAGATTTCTTCGCCCTAGCTTTTACCACCGTCTGAGCACTTGGGCAAATCTTCTGTTCGCTCAGAGTGCAAACGTCACATCGGGGACGGACAGGAAGACAGATCACCTATCACTTGTCAGGCAATCACCAAAGGAATCGAAATTCAGCGTGACCGACCGACCTGGCCGAAGCCGACAAGGAGGTGGTTTATCTCTTTGTGAAACTCGGTGGGTAACCACGATTGTAGGTTGAGTCTGCGTAGAACCCCGACGGGCGAGTCGATCAAGAACCGAAATCAAACGTAGATCACTTCCGTCTTACCTGGTCTCCTCGGGGTTTTTCGTAGGTGGTTTGTGCCACCTCAGTCTGTTGGTGATGCGGTGCACATGAACATCCACACCGATGCCCACATTTCTGCACCCAAATATCAGGGCAACACGAAGCGGATGTCCTAATCACGAGGACTGACATATCCCAAGCGGCATGCAAACACAGAAATGCCATCTTTGGCCCCACGCCAGGAAGCGAGCATAGCTCGTCGACGGTCTTCGGGACGTCCGAATCAAAGACGTCTCGCAGGCGCCGCGCGGCCTGTTTGATGTACCTAATTTTATGTTGGCCTACGGACGTCGGGCGGGCAGGATGGGTGTGGGAAGGAAAAACGGAGGACTGACTGAGTCTTCCTGCGCCAGAAACCGACTTTGTTGATGGCTTCGGCGATGAGGTGCTCCTCGGCCTCTAGAACGGCGTCGAGGCAGAGCGTGCCGCCCAGTGCGTTGCGTAGCTTTCCCAAGGCCGCGTCCGTCACCTCGTCCTTGGTCTGCGACGAAAGCATGAGCGATATGAGCGTCGCGAAGCGCTTGTTCTGCACACTCGTTATTAAAAAGAAAAGGGAAACACGAAAGAAAGAAGAGAGGGTGCAAAGACGATGTGGGGGTAATGCATGTTAGAGTGAGGATCGAGGGCGAAAGTATGTTGTTCGCGCGCTGACGCACCCGAGGATCAGTTTCCTTCCACTTGGCCGTATCACAACCCATTGTATCCACCGGCGCGGGGAACCTCGAACGCATCTCCTTGATGCCATCGTACGTCTCGCGCCAGCGTACAGGCGCGGGGTGCGGCTTCTCGAGGGCCTGCTTGATCGCCTTGGACTTCTGTGGCGATGCTGACGGTGTCCCTGTCAGGATTCGCTCCGACCGTGATGGTGATTTTGCTCGGGTTCTTTTGCGTTCGCCTGCCGGTGCCTGCGAGGCCGTAGTACGTGGGGGAGGCGACACTCCGCTCTCACCATCTCCATAAACCATCTCTTCCGCTTTGACGACCTCATCCTCAACTTTGACACGCTTCCGAGTCGAGCGGCGCGCTGCAGGTACAGATGATTCCGGGACTGGCGCCGAATCGCCATTGTCTGGGCTCTCGAGCTTGAACAAAGTGACGGCGGCGTCTGCTGAGCTCTGTTGAGATATACAACGCGTCATTTGCGTCGATGCATCCCTGCGTCTCTTCATGGTGGCGAGGGATAGATGACGTGCGTGCGTGACGGTCAGGAGATCCAACCTGAACGAGTTCAAAATGCTTCAAAAGTCCAAATCTGGCACTTCAAATAGCTCGAGATGGATGGCTCACACCTATCACTGGATTTCAAACTTTGGAACTTGTAGGCTTGCAAGACATCAAGCAAATTGTCTGAAACTCCTTCTACTCATAAGTCTTCTTAATGCGAAGACTTATTCGTAGCTTCCCCACTCCGTGGAACATATTTGCCTTGGCAATATCATCTCTGAGATCCCCAAAATTCACAAAAGACTTAGTGTCTTGCTCAACTCACTGTGCTTGTCTCGTGCGTGAACTGATTTGTCAGTGACACTGCCCCCAGTCGGTGACAGATCACCTGTCAGTCACTGGCAGTTCAGCATCTTATGAAGGATGTTGAACTGAATAGTGAATGGCTCTCCATGGGTGATCTCATCCCTGTAATCAATATTTTGGGATCTTGTGACATTGTGGCATAGAATGTTATATTGTGCTTATGACTAGTGGGTCAGTGATGTTGCATGAGGTTGCATGCAGTGACATCAAGGATCTACTGGAGAAGGCCAGGACATCCTGACTTGTAGTCATACTTCTACAGTAATCATGCATCACACACCTGTACTGTATCTTAATTTGTTGAATGTCATGAATTCATTCATTCTTTCTAAAAACATGTGAACATGTGTCTAGACTAAACACCTGCTGCGCAATCCTGAAGAGTTCTCTGATACTGCCCCCACATCTCACCAGCAATCCTGTCTCGCCTAATATTTGCTTTCTCCCTCTCATAGCATGTCACTACCCCACTTCCCAGTTCACCAGCCACTTCACAATGACCCACCTGAGGGTCTACACTGTTGTCAAATACATTGATCTCACTGTGATCATAATGGCAAATGAAATTGTGAAGGGCTGCAAGTGCCAATGGGATGCATGCTTGAATATCCATATTATACTCAGGGGGATACCAAAGGATTCTGAAACACCACTTGAGAATCCCAAACATATGCTCTATGATGTTGCAAGCTTGAGCATGGTGCAGATTGAATAATTCCTGGGGTGTGCATGGCCTAGAACAAGCATAAAAATTAGTGAGAAGATGGGAAAGAAAGAGAGAACACACCATATGCCAGCATGACCCCACTCAGATAGATGATATCATACACCTTGATAAGGGACAAGCAGTCTGTCTGATGAGGCAAAGCCTGCATCAGTGAGATAGTATTTCCCCCTTGGGATGGGAAAATTGGAATGATGGGCATTGTGGAAAAGAGTTGAGTCAGTGGTGGGGTCCTCCCAACCAGTCAACAGATATGTGAAGCAGAGGTCAAATGAACAAGCAGCAAGGCAGTTCTGGGAGAAAATGCTGTTGCAGTCTCTTGTTGCATCACACTCTGCAGCAGTGGAGTAACAACCAATGTGGGTGCCATTGATAGCACCCAGGGCATCCTTGAAAAAGGGAAAAAACTTGGGATTCCCTTGGATAAATGAGTGAGGAGGGGAATCAGCATCAGGAAGCTGTACAAAGGTGGTATAGAAGGGGGGGGGTTGCAAGAACTCCTAGTATCTTTTTAAAATATCTGAATACCTATCAGAAAATATAGAATGAAACCATGGCATGCATACTTTGAGACTGTGCTTGGTGACCACTGAAAACACTCTCCAATACTTGTCATTGACAGCCCAGTGGAAGCAGCATAGAGAAATATTGCAATCTGTTCTTCAATTTGGACATGCCAAGATGATGCAACACTGAAGTCATGGAGAGTCTGATGGAGCTTGTGAAACATGTGTTTATGGACCCCAAGTTCATTCCAAATGTGTTCTGGATGGCCAGTGAGTAGTTCTTGGACCCAGGCAGGACTAGTGAGGGCAGAGGTGTGATATGGAATACAAAGAGAAGAACAGGGTTTGAGTATTGACAGTACAGCCTGGAAGCCATAAAGGCCATAACCTGTAAAATATAAAATCATTGGCATTGCTGTTGTACCTGCTGCCAATACAGCCTCTCCTGATCAGGGTAATCAGCCATAGCATTGACCAGGGGATGGACAGGATGACTCGAAATTGGGGGGAAAAGACAGCCATGACTCAGAGGGGCATAAAAAGTTTTTGGGTGCATCACATACATGATGTCACATATGCAAATACATGAATTACAGTTAACAGACAAAAACAACTGATATTAGTTAATCATATGATATGTCACTGTCATCACACCTGTGACTCCTGTCACCCCCAGCTAATCCTGAAATTCAAGTTCCAAGTTCAAGTTTCAAGAAATCTTGGTTGCTGTATGGGGCCTAAGGCTTGGGCACATGGAAATTGACAGGACACTTTAAAAATCATGTACCATACACCCATATTGACTTGTTTCCAGCCATATAACTATAACCATCCATACTGTTACTACATCACAGCCATTGGAGCATTAGCTCAAGGTTCAGTGGGGGCCAAGTCCCTTGACTTGGTTCAGTGATTCAATGGGGCCAGTGTAGCAAGCCAAACTGGGGCGCGCTGAGTTTGTGGGGCTGGATGGTGATCTGAGACAGTTGTCTTGTGCCAAGAGCAAGAAATGAATGAGAGGAGGAGGGGGAGAAGAGGGGAAAGGGGATGGCTCATGCGCAGTCATTTCAGACTGACTGATACCAAGACTAAGGAGTGGCTGTATTGGATTCTTCCTCTTTTTTTACTACAGAGTAGCTAAGGTGTTTTTATATACATGAAGGAGTACTAAGGATGAAAGGAATGATGGTTGTGAAAGGAGTTAGAGACAATGAAAGGGAATTGAGGCCAGGCAAGGTGGTTGAGGCCATGGTGAAAGGCCTGAGATGTGAACACATCATGTGTGCTGGGGCGTCGTGTGCACGTGGTTGGTGGCAAGGGGTGGGCAATGTGATTGAGGTCTTGATATTGTGCACGAGGTGGCTTGTTGTGTGGTGAAGGCTGGAGATGAAAGGCAAGGAAGGAGGCAAGGTGTGGAGGGGACGCATTGCATGCGGTTGCATGTGGTTCCGAGGCCAGCAATATGGCTCACCTTACACTGGCTCAAGGAGACTGGTACAGGGGTTTAGGGTCTCAAGGCTAAGTCAAACAATGACTTAGTCCACAGACTGAGTTGTTCTTCTGGTTACTTCACAGAAGAGAAGGATGATGAGAGAGAAGCAGAGGAGGAAGAGGAACACAAGGGTTCCTTGGGGAGAGCTCAAGTCAAGCAGAGTAAAAGCCAGCACAACAAGTTGTGATTGAGAGAGGATACAGGGTAGGGATTGCAACAGGAAATGGGACAAAGCTATGTTTGGGGCATTCCCCAGCTTCTACAGGCACTTGAATACTGTATGTAGTGAGGCTGTCAGTACTATATGCAGAACAATAGATAGAGCTAAGCCAGTAGCAAAAGGGGATCAAACAATAGATGAAACACAAAGGATGAAACAATAAGAGGCAATCACAGTCAAGGGATGAAATGGTAACTGAGGGGATGAGGGTAGAGTGTAAAATAAGAACAAGGGGTTAAAGGTAAATGACAAACCCAAAGAGGGTAGATCACAACACATACTGTACCATCAACTTTTTTTTTTTTGCTTTACAGCATGGGTATGGTAAATTCTGACCATAAGTGACCCATCAATATATGGCCAAAAGCCATATATGGTACAGCATTGTGGTGAGTCCAGGGATGCATGGGTGAGATCATAAGGCAGACTGGTTCAAGGAAAGAGAGAGGAGAGGGGGAGAGAGTGGTGCAAGTGGTCCACACAACTGGTGATGCTTCTTGTTCACAGGCAGAGAGGAGTGGGTTACAAAGAGGGTCCTATTCTGAGTCTACTGGATTGTTTTTACTACAGAGTAGCTAGGGTGTTTTATATACAAGCAAGGAGGTACTAAAGATGAAAGGCATGAAAGAGAGAGAGAGGCCTGAAAGAGAATTAAGGCTGGGCAAGGTGTTTGAGGCTATGGTGAAAGGCTGAGACATGATCACATCTAGTGTGAGGGGGCATGGCATGTGCATGTGGTCAGTGGCAAGGGCTGGGTGATGTGTTCAAGGTCTTGATGTTGGGTGCAAGGTGGTAGCATGTGTGTGCAGTTGGTGGCAAGGGATGGAGGGCAGCTGAGGAGGTGTCAGTCTTGCATCATGTTGCATT
This sequence comes from Russula earlei, assembly GCA_025769875.1. Classification (NCBI taxonomy): domain Eukaryota; kingdom Fungi; phylum Basidiomycota; class Agaricomycetes; order Russulales; family Russulaceae; genus Russula; species Russula earlei. The sequence continues at coordinate 58,775 of JAGFNK010000090.1, read as the reverse complement.
GTGTTTTCACACATGATTCCAAGGCCAGCCATAATCCTCCTTACAGCATGCAGCCCTATTGACAACAATGGGATTCAAGGAGAAAGGATGTCAGGTGGGATGTGTGATGAAAGGTGACTCTAGACCAGGCAAAACATTTAAGCCAGGGCAAGATGGGACTGAAAGAGAAAACAAGGCAGATCAAGGCAAGCAAGGGATGAATGGTGATGGACACCACTAACAGAGGTGTAATCATGTGGTGAGAGGAGTGAAAGAGTTGGCAAGGTCAAGTGGCAGATTGCAAGGGGATGGCAAGTGCAAAGTGAGACTCAGCATGCAGGTGGTTGACATGTGAAAGACAGATGGATTGGAACTCAAGCTGGATCTAGGATTGATGTGTTGAGGGTGTGTGTGAGGAGGAAAAGAGTGGAAAGTAGAGAAGGAGGACAATGAGACTGAGAAGAAGAAGGATAAGAGGAGAGACCAGAGATGGGAGAGGGTGTTTACACAGGGATCTTATCAGTGCCAAGCATACACGCCCAGCCAAATCCCAGAACTTTCAGCGCCAAATGGTCATAGAAGTTTTGGTATTTTCAGTAGTCCCTCCCAAGGTAGTCCTTCCAACCAAGATGTGTGTGCAATGTGACCACCATTAACAATTCAATCTGATTTTTCCATACATCCGCGTGCTAATAATTGTGAGGCATGTAAGGTGAATGACGTCATGGCATGAGGACATCCATTCCCGAGTTTACCTGTGAGACAGACGGTTGGATGCCTCTTAGCACTACCATTGCCACCATGCACTGCATCCGCAACATTAACATTCGACCTGTGCTCAGAACCCAACTCCTCGCCCGCTCTGTGCCTCAGGCGCACCTTGTGCCTCTCGCGACACTTCGCTCTCACCACTCGCCCATCATCAGGAGCACGAATGCCTTTCAGCAGCATCGTGCCGTAGCATCTCACGTGTCTGGCAGACCAGCCTCCCAGACGATCTCCCAAGCCGCCGTGAACGTTCGCGAAGAGGTCGGCAACTCCACAACGGATTGGGCAAAGGTGATTGCTGGTAAGGATATCCGTGCGGACGACTCTGTCAAGCCGTCCCGTGAAACCTTCGTGAGTCGGTCTTTGGAACGGCGAAACGTCCGTGGCTGAGATAGAGCGCAAAAAAGCTTGGTATAACGAGCGCCGTTGCGTATTCAGTGCCTACGCCATATGTGGTCTTCGGGTTGCTTGGCGGGATCCCGTACTTGCTTGCGTCCTCTACCACCATTTATCTCGCCCATCAGGCTGGTTTGGCTGCCTCCGGTATGCTCGATGCTAGTCCATACTGAAGGCCGCATCTCACGACGCGCAGGCGTGCTCACTAGTCTCGATCCCGGTGTTGCACTTACATTTCTTGATCGTGCTTTGAACATTCAAGTCACCTACGGTGCCGTCATGCTGTCTTTCCTCGGTTCGTATCTCCGTACGTCGCTCCGTTCCAGAGCTCATAGCCGTGAACAGGGGCCTTGCACTGGGGAATGGAATTTGCGGGCTTTGGAGGCCACAAGGGCTATTCTCGTCTCGCGCTGGGTGCTGCACCCGTGATCTACGCTTGGCCGACACTCGCTCTTGACCCTACCATGGCACTGATTGCGCAATGGGTCGGATTTACCGCCCTCTGGTATGCGGATCTCAGGGCCACCATTGGAGGATGGGGTACGTAACCAGGTCTGAGCGTTGATGACTGTTCCTGACGCTCAGTGACCGTAGCGCCCAAGTGGTACTCTCAATATCGCTTTTACCTCTCGTTGCTTGTAGGCACATGTATCATCGGTACCCTCGCCAGCACATCTTACTGGGGACCCGTTGCGGGCCATGGCCTACTCTCGCACGATCTCGAACTGATCCGTTCGCAGAGAAAGAAGACCCGTCCCGAGTCACAAGGAACGGTGGCTGGAGTGGTGGAAGCTGTCAGCACAGGTAAAGCAGGTGATGCGTATGTCATGGTCAGGAAACGTCAGGACAAAGGCGAAGATACTGATAAAGAGAGCTCGCAGTAAGGAATTCAAGGATTAAATGTAGGTCCGACATCTGTAGGATAGCTTTGTGACGCGATGGCCCCTGCTTGTAACACCAGTTCCCCTCTTTTTGAATGTCAGGTGTGGGTGTGGGTGTGGGTGTGGGTGTACCAGTGGGAACTTGACGTGAAGGAGTGAGAAAAGACCAGAATATTCTCACCGGTCTGGCACGTGAAAGGTTTTAGCGGGCTTCCTTCATCACCTTGCTTCGAACCACTGCACAAGCACCGCTGCGGTCCTTTCACATCTCAGTCATCTGCTCTGATGTCGCTCACTCCTATGGCATATAGTACCGCAAACTGGCACTGGAAGAATAAAACGGTGACACCATGGGCCAAGGAGTGGTTCGAGCGCGAGCTCGTCACCATACAAGTTGAAGGGTCCGACGGTGCCGTCGTTTTAGTCGACCGTGTCGTTTCAGTTGACGGCGATGTTGAGCTCGGGCGGAGAAAGTCAAAGTATGTGCGAGCCACCGCTGCAACTTTTCCTCCGACCCTGCCTTCGCCTTGTTATGCGCGCAGTGAACCATCCGGTCCAGTCGCGAGGACGCATTTCCACTTTTGTTGAGGCGCAAGGCGCTGAAGACAACATGGCTGACTTACACGACCTGCAGGCTGATCACGATCTATGACTGTAAGGTCGTCCTGCATTGGAAGGCCAGGACTGCGGACGGCACCGAGGCCGACGGGAAGCTCACTATTCCCGAGATCTCGCACGAGATTACGCTCGACCGCATTTCGGATTACGTCGTATGTGCTTCATTTCATGAACCTTGTCATTCACTCACTGATGTCCGAAAAAGTATCAATGGTCTCTTACATCGCAGTCTTCACCAGAGACCACGGCACTCTTTGCACTTGCGAAGGATAAGCTCCCGACGGCGCTCGAGACCAAATTTGCTGCGTTCCCAGTCGATTTGATCGAGACGCATGGCAAGGACATCATTGTCGGTTCGAATGAACCTAGTCGGACCAGCTCTCCAGCGCCACCGCCTATATCTGCACCTGCCAGCAGTGGTGTACCGGTGCCCGCGAAAAAGACAGCTCCATCCTCCCAGAAGATCAACACGTCGGTAGTCGAGGTTGAAGCAACGTTCCACGCATCTGCAGATGACTTGTTTTCCCTACTGACTGACGAGAAGCGGATTCCGACGTGGTCGCGAGCGCCGGCCAAGGTGACTTTACAGCGCTGGGTCAATGACGTATAGATTTATACTGACAATGCGTGGTAGAGCACGGCTACCCCAGATACAGAGTACGAGTTATTTGGAGGCGGCCTGCGTGGCAAATACATCTCACTTAGACCTGGAAAGGAAATCAAACAGACCTGGGCTTTGCGAAGCCCGACCTGGCCAGAAGGTAAAGCTGCGAATCTCAGGTGGAGCATCATCTGATCTGGTCCCACTTTTGTGTATAGGACATGAAGCAACTTTAACCACCGTGCTTGAACAATCGACAGATTCCACGCAAGTCACTTTCACACTCGACGGTGTGCCAACGGGCCTTGAAGACGAGACGCGCCGGAATCTGGAGGGGTATTAGTACGCATCACGTTCATGGCGCTTTCGGTCTCTCCGTCGTACTGATTGCCGCCGGTAGCGTTCATGGATTCAAATCGATTGGGTACGTACAACTTATACTTGCCCCGTCGTCTTCACCGTTACCTTCTGGGCGGACGACCGGAAATAGACGGGGGCAAGGCTCACCGCCGCTGCCTGTACCGTCACCGCTGGTCATATCTCTTGGTTTTGCGGGACTGATACTTGGCGTTGCGCTGCTCATGCCCTACCTCCGTTTATCCCTTCCTCCTCGGTAAATTGTTTTGAAGCAAGGAGCTGAGCGTGCGTGTGTATACAGGTTGGGGACGGTGCTATAATTGTCATGGTGTGTTGCTTTTGAGGAAGGTTCCAAACATCGACGGCCACACCAAGGATGAAACCAAGCTGGGCTACTGCCCAAGAAGACGCAAGGGACTGACAGAGGTGAGAATAAAAGCGGGGTAATATAGAATTGTGATGTACAAGGGAAAAGAGGATCTAGAATAATATTGTCTGCCTCCTCTTTTTCTTTTCTTTCCTTTCGCTTTCGCGGTTTGGCGCCGGTCGCGTCGCGTCAAAACAGGGACAAATTTTCCTCAAATCGAATCACGCCAGTCTCCATTCTCTCCACCTCTCAGCGCTTCAGCCTCTCCGCTCTTTTTTTTCACTTCACCGCTGCTGACAGTCTCGCTCGCAATGGCCACTGCTGACGTTCAAGAGATTCGTGCGACCTCTTATGTTGGTTTTGACTCAATTACCCAACAAATTGAACACAAGTTACTCAAGCGTGGGTTCCAATTCAACGTTATCGTCGTTGGTACGCCCTCGTCCCTTACCCTCTTCCATCCTGCGCCTCCCAATCAGTCTGCATTCGGCGGGAGAAAAATCTAATCAAACCGCAGGTCAAACCGGTTTGGGAAAGTCGACCCTCATCAACACGATATTCGCCTCGCACCTCATCGACTCGAAGGGCAGACGTGAGGCTGATGAACCAGTTCGTCAGACCACGGAAATTCAAACGGTTTCTCATGGTGCGGACGTTTCGACGTTTATGCGCTGTTTGCGACCCCACTCATCCACGTGTATGCCCCGACGTAGTTATCACGGAGAACGGGGTGCGACTGCGCCTTAACATCGTCGATACTCCCGGCTACGGTGACCAGGTTGACAATGAGAACTGGTCAGCGATGTTTCTCTTTTCCTGTCTCAAGTTGACTGTTTCCTTTTAGCTGGGAGCCCATCATAAAGTATATCAAGGACCAGCACAGCGCGTACCTTCGCAAGGAACTCACGGCAATGCGTGACCGCTACATCCAGGACACGCGCATCCACTGCTGTTTATACTTTATCAACCCGACAGGACACTCTCTCCGCCCTATCGACGTGACTGTGATGAAAAAACTGAGCGAAGTTGTCAACGTCGTTCCAGTTATTGCCAAGGCGGACAGCCTTACTTTGGAGGAGCGCGAGTCGTTCAAGCAAAAGGTCGGTTCTACCTCGACTGCGCTGGCTTGGGTGTTGGCGCTGACTATCTTTGGCTTTTATAGATCCGGGCAGAGCTTTACCATCACAGCATCCGCCTCTACCCATTCGATACTGACGAATACGATGAAGAGGAGGTGCAGCTCAACGAGAGCATTCGGGCATGTTTCGATTTTTTTTTTTTTTTTTTACCAAACTGTGAGGTTTAATAACTCTTGCCTTTGCACAGAATATGATTCCATTCGCCGTGGTTGGTTCCGAGAGCAACGTGATCATTGGTGGGAAGGCTGTGCGTGGACGAAAAAACCGGTGGGGAGTTGTAAACGTTGAAGATGAGACACATTGCGAGTTTGTATCGCTGCGCAATTTCCTGACCAGGTAAGGAAAGGCATGATGTCTCGGAGACGGCGGATGGATGACGGGTATGATATCAGGACTCACTTGCAAGACCTGATCGAGACCACGGCTCAAATTCATTACGAGGCGTTCCGCTCTAAGCAGCTTCTCGCTCTCAAGGAGAACGCGCGGCCACAACAGGCGTAAGCTTAGTCACTCGCCACCCGGAGACGGGCGTTCACTAGGCGAAGTGTATCGGCCCAATTTGATGTTGATGGGCTGTGTTTGCGGGTTGAAAATGTATACCCCCACTTGAGCTGTGAGGGCATTAGTTGACTGATCTTGTTGGTTTGGTTGAAGGACTGCGCTCGTTAGTTGAATGATACAGTATACCATTCGTTTGATTTGCAATTGAATTTCGGGCTGAGTCGGATGCGCTGACGCAGGGTTGCCATATACGGACTGGGCGCTGGATGTGTAATGATTTCGCGTTGCGTTCGGAGGCGAGCGAGGGGCGAACCCGGCATGCCCGTCCCTTTCTTCATAATTACAGCTCAGCTCCAATCAATCATCCCACCTCTTCTCCCTCCATCATGCCAAAACGAACAGGCTTCATTGCCTGGTATGATACGCTTATCTCCTCTTTTTCCATAGAGGACCTTTTCGTCCGCAAACGACCTCCCGGACCCTCACGCACCATCTTCATCAATCAACCCCTCCCCGACTCATATTATGACAAAAATCACAGAGTGCTCAAAGCGCACCAGTACAACCCGAATCAGGTCATCACCTCAAAGTACACCCTTTTCACGTTCCTTCCCCGTAATCTACTAGAGCAGTATCGTCGGACAGCCAATGTGTAAGACCCTCCCCTCCCCTCTTTGCGTCCCTTGCGCTCAATATTCTCCACTTGAACTTGGCTCAGATTTTTCACTTTTATTGCCATTCTTCAATTCATTCCCAAGTTTGCTACCATCTCTCCTGCCCTAGTTCTTCTCCCTTTGGTCGTTGTTCTCGGCATGACCGGTAGCAAGGATGCGTACGAGGACATCAAGCGTCATCAATCCGACAGGGTCGTCAACTTCTCTGAAGTTCGCGTCCTCGAAGGCCCAGGGTATGTGAATCACAACGCCATGGCGCCGAAGAGCAAAACTTTTGTTCGCGCGCTCACGAAACGTATCGGCAAAAGGAAGCTTCCCAAGGCCGAAGACAAGGGCGTTCAAGCGCTCACGATCCCTGCCCCACCCGAAGCCGTCGACAAGTCCGCTCCCTTGCGTTCAAGCGACGTTTCAGACGCAGAATTTGACGACGATCTCGCCGCAGATCCCAGCGGCGCGGGTCCCCCTGCCCACTGGAAGGGCACCACTTGGGAGGATCTGCGCGTCGGTGACTTTGTCAAGATCGTGGATCACGAGAGCATCCCCGCTGACATACTCATCTGCGCGACGAGCGAGGACGAGAACGTCGCCTTTGTCGAGACTAAGAATTTGGACGGCGAGACCAACCTCAAGTCGCGGCACGCCGTTCCCGCGCTTACCCACCTTCGCAACGCCGCGGACTGCGCCGACCCCAAGAACGTTTTCAGGATCGAGTGCGATAGGCCCGAAGTTCAGATGCACAAGCTCGCCGCCACCGTGGTCATCAACGACGAGCGCCATCCGGTCGACTTGCAAACGACCTTGCTCCGCGGTACCGTGTTACGGAATACAACGTGGGTCATCGGAATCGTCATGTATACTGGCCTGGATACCAAACTTGTTCTCAATGCCGGCGGCACCCCGAGCAAGCGCGGCAAAGTCGAGCGCCAGATGAATCCCATGGTCCTGGCAAACCTGGTTTTGCTTGGGGTCATGGCCGTCGTCTGCGGCGTCGTCGACACCATCCTTGAACATCACTACTATCCGAAACAGGCGCCCTGGTTGTTCCGCGATAACAGGAGTGGTGACAACCCTTCAATAAATGGATTGATCACCCTGTTGTTTGCTTTCATCACGTTCGTCGTCTGCCCCTCCCGCTCCGAGCGGACACTCCGCCTCACTGACTTGCGTATTTGGTGTTCGTCAGGTTCCAAAATGTCGTCCCCATCTCGCTTTACATTTCGATCGAGTTCGTTCGCGGCTGTCAAGCCGCATTTATCTACTTCGATGGGGATATGTATTACAGGAAAACAGATTCGCCTGCATTGGCGCGAACGTTCACCCTTTCGGATGACCTTGGGCAAATCGAATACATTTTTTCGGACAAGACCGGAACACTAACTCAGGTTGGTTCCGTCTTGTTCTCCACCTCGACCTCGACTGACGGAGGAGTTAGAATGCGATGGTCTTCCGCCGGGCTTCTGTAGGGGGTCGAGTCTATGTCGATGAAGAGCCCGAACCTGAAGAAACTCTCCCTGCCGTCGGCAAATCTCCCGATCCGTCCACCGCATCTGCCGACATGAGGACATCGGGTTCGGAAACTGGCACCCCACAAGAAACATCGAACAGTCCCGAGGCAGACGCCGTACAACTTTCCGGCGGCGTCCTCCGACATTTCCGTTCCTTGCAGATCTCCCGTGAAATAGAAGCCGCGGCCGCAGATATACGATCACCGGACCGTGATCGTCACGGGCAATATTGGACGACCCTCGCTCTCTGTCACACCGTTCTTGTTGGCACCGATCGTAGGACTGGTTTACTCGATTACAAAGCGCAAAGTCCGGATGAAGCCGCTCTCGTTCAAGCTGCCGCCGACGTCGGCTTCGAATTCAGAGGCCGTGATCGCGACGTGCTGATTTTACGCACTCCGTTTGCACGCGATCCCCTACGCTTCCAATTGCTCAATATCCTCGAGTTCACCAGCGTACGGAAGCGCATGAGTGTCGTCGTTCGCCAGCTGGGGGAAGGCGACCGACCAGGGGATTATCCCATATTGTTACTATGCAAGGGCGCGGATAATGTCATCTTCGAGCGGCTCGCCCCGGGTGGAGAAGAACTCAAGGCAGTGACGGAGGAACAACTTGGTGGATTTGCCAACGAGGGTTTACGCACCCTCACCCTTGCGCATCGCGTCGTGCCAGAGGATGAATACAATTCGTGGGTCGAGCGGTATCGGATAGCCATCGCGTCCCTCGACGATCGGGAGGGCGAGATAGAGCAGGTATCAGAGGAGATAGAGCGAAATTTGCTACTCTTGGGCGCAACGGCCATCGAAGACAAGCTGCAGGACGGTGTACCCGAGGCAATTGCCGACCTCAAAACGGCCGGTATTAAGGTTTGGGTTCTGACGGGCGACAAGCTCGAGACTGCCATCGGTGTGTTTCCGTCGTACTTGTCGGCCTCGAGGATTTGGTGCTAATACCTCGTGATCAGCCATTGGAAAGAGCACGAATCTCATCGCTCGGGAAGCGAATATCATCATTATTCGTGGAGGCGGCGAGGGCGCTAGCATCTATGCTCAGATGTTGCGCGCAGCCGAGGAATATTTCCCCGGAAGTAATATTACCGACGACTCCGAGGTCAACACAGAGTCGCTTGGCGCTCATGATGAGGAAAACGCTGAACGGCGTGCCAGTCAGCTGTTTCCATTGCGTCGACTCAGCACCGGTGCCACCTCGCTGGTCGGTTCACAAAATGGGGAGCGACCAGGTGGATACGTATTGGTCATCGATGGATTGGCTTTGGATGATGTACGATTCGTCCTTCTCCCCGCCTTGATCGAGCTGATGGGATTTGATCTTTCTAGGCCCTTAAGGATGAGTCCCACAAGCATTTGCTCCTTCGCCTTTCGATGTTGTGCGAAGCCGTGGTGTGCTGCCGCGTGTCACCGAAACAGAAGGCATTGGTGGTCAGGCTCGTCCGGGACGGTCTTGATACGATGACGCTTGCCATCGGTGACGGTGCGAACGACGTCAGTATGATTCAGGCGGCAGACGTCGGCGTCGGCATTTCTGGCGAAGAAGGATTACAGGCGGTCAACTCGTCGGATTATGCGATCGCACAGTTCAGGTTCTTGAAACGCTTGTTACTCGTCCACGGTCATTGGTCATACGCACGAAACGGCAACATGTGAGCTCACTCCGACTCCAGCGGCGAAATGGTGTTGATTGTTTTTTATTTGCAGGATCAATAACTTTTTCTACAAAAACATTATTTGCATTGGTGTATTATGGTGGTTCATGATCTACTGTGCTTGGTCGTCGGCTTAGTAAGTGAAACCACATTTTGCTTTGAGATCATTTTTCCTAACGGGACCGTCTTCAAGCGTATTTGAGTACACCTACCTGATATTCTGGAATTCCTTCTGGACGCTGTGCCCTGTAATTGCCATCGGGTTGTTTGATCGGATCGTTGGTGCGTATACACTCCTGCATGCAAGCGATACACAGACTTACCGCCCTGTAGATGACCATGTATTGATGGCAATCCCACAGCTGTATCGCTACGGAAGAGAAGGGAAATGGTTTGGATCAAAGTTGTTCACCGTCTTCATGTTGGAGGGTGTTGTACAGGTCGGCAAAGTCTCGCTCCTCTGATTGACGGATGCGTGACGTTTTTTCCGCCCCGCAGTCCGCCATCGTTTTCTTCATTCTTCTGTATGGCTATTTCTCTCCCTCCGCCCGCAACGATGGATATGACGTCGGCCGTCTCGAGTTCTCGACGGCGATGGTCATTTCCGCAGCCATTGTTGCAAATCTGTTCAACGGGCTCAATACAAAGGTTTGGACTGCTTGGGTGTTTTTCGCCGTGTTTATTGGGATTGTGCTCATCGGGGCATACACCGTATGTCCACGGTCCGTGACTTTCCGCTCCAGTCGTTCTAATCCTCTGTTTCAGGCCATCTATTCACTCATCAGACCCGGACGGTTTTTCACCCCTGTCTACGGCAACGACCACTATTTGTTCCAATCTGCTATCTTCTGGTTCGGCATCCTTATCACGGCATTGGTCGCGCTCCTCCCGCGGTACCTCTACCTTGCATGGTCTTTCGGCTTCAACCCTAACGACTTGGACATCCTGAACTGGAACTACAAGATCAAACCCGACTTGGACCTAATCCATGAAGCTTACCGGAATACCGAGGAGAATATCGAGGAGCAGGAGGCTCGTGTCCCGAGCCCTATCCCCATGACCCCTCACAGCGCAAGGCCTGGTCCTTTCGGCCGCCCGTCGATGCAGGGCAGCCAGATCGATATGTCTACCGGCGTGCGTTCCCCCTCGCGTGGATACAGCTTCGCGCAGGAGGAATATGGCGTGGCGATGCGCCGCATGCAGAGCAATCTGTCGGGCGCAGTACCCTTGGATCAGGGCGCAGAGCGCAGGAGCCGCGGGTCCAATTTACTACGGACGATCCGCCATCCCCTCCGTCGGAAGTAGTCCCCTGGAGAGCCGTGAGGCATGGACGCTACCTGGTCATCTTGGAACTGATATACACTGAATAGCTTTTTCTTTTTTCGTCGTTTCGTCGTTTCTCTTTCTTCTCGACACGTTCTTCGTTACGATTTCCTCATCACGTTCGATCCCCCGTGGGTCCATGCTCATATATCAGACCTCAGCATAGTTTGGTTGTTGTATATTGTACTTCTACCTTTGGTGTCACTTGTTGTGTTGTTCCCATTGTACTTAATTCTGCCGCGATCAATCTAGCGACTTAATAGATGTCTGAGCTATGTTTCACGTTACTGAATATATACGTATCATATCGTAAGGCCGCTCAGATTGCTTTCCGTAAGATTGATTTTGTGAGGTCTCATTCGATGGATATACGCCCGCCAGATATAGCCGTTCCCTGCGCAGCACGTATTTAGTAATGTAGGGGAAAAGCCATGCTCCTTTCAGTCATGCTCCGTCCAGGTAAAGATAGAATAGATAAATACTACAACCACAGATCAAAATGCCTCGTCCGTGCGATACAGATGGCCCCTTCACTCCGCAAATCTGATGATCCGTCTCTTTTTCAACGGAAGTTGCTCCGTCGTCGTCGGCCCCTGCGCGTCGTCTGGCGTACCGGGCGGCTCGTCCTGCACCGCTTCCACGACGGCGTCCATCGCCGGCTCGGGAGGGCGCGAGGGCGACGTCTCCTCGGCGGTCCGTCCGAGAAGCGGGATGTCGAGAGTCAGAGGCTCGTACGCCGTCTCTTCCATGAAACTCGGATTCTTTGGTATGTAGAGGAGGGGGCGAGGCGAGAGGCGGGAGGCGGGAGGCGGGAGGCGGCGGGATCGATAATTTAAAGCAAAGTATGTATGAGTTTTTCACTCGTTTGATGCGTGCGAAGGAAGGCACAGAGAGCGCGCTCGCGGGGAGGGGGAGGGGGTGGTGACTCACCGCAATGAAATTTCTCATCGTGAAGTCGTCCGTCAGGAAAGTAGAGACCTTCTGGTCCAGGCTCTTCAGCTGCGCTCGACGGGATATCATCAGTTCCTCTGCGGAATTCCGGATGGCAAGCGTCTTGACTGTGTAGCGGCGGTCACGGTAAGAGATCGGTGGAAGAAAAGGTCATAAAGGCTGCGACTTACTCGTGATGGGTTTGGTCTGGCCGATCCGATGTACCCGCTGACGACGTTGGGCAGGCGGTCAGCAAAAAAAAAAAAAAAAACGAGGGCCCTTTAACGGACTGGTTGATGAGGAAAAGAATCACCTTGATAGCCTGCGCCTCCACGTCTGCTTTCCAAACCGGCTCACAGAATATGACCCGAGACGCCGAGATCAGGTTCCTACAACACGACATTCAGACGGATCCGCGTGGATCGGGGGAGCACTCACAGCCCACGAGACCCGTGTTTCAATTCCATAAGGAATACCCTGTATCTGTCGGACGTCTCAAAGGTTGTGACATATTGTTGACGGATGTGCACCGGTGAGGCGGTCGTGTATTGAAGGAACATGATGCCCATGACGGTCAGTGCGTCGGCAACGTGAGCTAGCGTCAGCGGCATGCTTGAGAATATCAAGAATTTCTCTGTCAGAGAGTATTCCAAAACCTAAGCCGGATAAGCGATGAGAGAAGAAACAAGGTGATCAGAAAGATCGTGCCTCTTTCAGCAAATAGTTGAGTTTGGATGACCTGGAAGTAACCAGATGAGCATTGGCTAGGGGGTTCTTGGACCTCGCTATCTGCCAAGCGGAGTCGGGAGATCTGTGGTGACCTGTTCCGCTCTTATCCTTGTGGGTGGCAGAAGGGGTCTTGTGTGCCTGCTTTTCTGTCGCAAGGCGTAACTCATTCTGCATTTCTAGGACTTTGTCTTGACGTTGCCGGGCAGCTTCTTCAGCCTTGCGCGTCTCTCGTACGTTCTCCTCGACGACGCGCCTCTTACTACTTTTAGCCTTCTTGCGAACGGACTGTAAGAAGATCGCATTTCGAGTCTCTTCATCCTTCATCTGGGCGTAACCAGCAAGTATGAGTCTATTTTCGTCGATGAGTGGTCTGGACAGAGCAATGTCACGGAGCTTCGCGAGCCGCAAGGCGAACATCAAGAATGATGTTGGAGGTGGACGTCCAAGAGACGTGGGAGCTGTGTACGGCAGCTCGGACCACACTTCTAATAATCGATCCGAGATTCCAGAGACGACAAAGGGTACTTCGGGAGTGGGTATTGTCTGAACCTTGCGCCAAAGGTCGTCATTCGCAGCTTTGATACTACGTGACGGATAAAACGCGAATGCAGGAAAGCATTCTAAGGTAGCTCACATGTGCTTTTTAGCTTCTCGGAGTGCTTCCGTATCTTGCAAAGAAACCCCTCTTTCCTGTGCTTTCTCCACCATCCTATCGGTGGCTTTGACAAGCTCTTCAACGTTGTACTGCCTTTCATCGACGTGCCAGAACATCAACCTTCTATACGTTAGGTGACAGAATCAACGCGGTGTGCCTAACAGACGTACTGCGACATGTTGTCCACTAGTTGTTTCAGATATGCGGCGTTCTAGACAAATGCGGTCGATATGTTTGAACGACGATCGACGAACTTTCAACTCACATTAGGATGAAAGAGATAGTCCTAGGTAGCAAATGAGTGGGCGCCTACGTGATACAGCAGTGATCACTTACCTGATCTTTGCGCTCTGAATCCACGGCATTTATTGTGATCGCGGCCTGAAGTGCATTGTATGACTTCACAGCAAGCGGATCCAAGTCTAACAGCACGGTTTCTTGTACCATTGGGGGTAACGATACATCAGCTTCGATGTCATGGATTCTGAAAGCCGGTCATGCAATCATTCCCTATAGACTAGTGAAAGACTCACTGGTGCCGGATCATGATGCTATTCATGACCTGTGTCAGTACTTGAATAGCGCCGGGTTGAGGTCCGTTGTTCCCGAACAACGATCGCACCACAAGGTTGCCGAACGACCCAATTTCTGCAGCAAACCTTGGCATTTGTAGAAATGTGATCATCATCGTCCCGAGTCTTCGAAGATCTTCCCTGTCGTATTTTGTCCATGTCCGAGCGGCCAGACCATCCGCGTTGACAGGATGGGCGCCATTTTGGGAAGGGGTGCCCGGATTCAAGTCCTCCCATGCTGGCAAGAGATCTTCTTCTTCCGACTGGCCCTCTGGGTACTGGAGCTCAGCAATGCCTTCTGAGCTGCGTAGGTTGATACCAAGCAGGTGCGTAGTAGGTGTGCCCGTGACGAGCCATCTCCTCTCTACGCTCAACAGGCTGGCGACTTTGCTGATATTGGTTCTGTCCGCCCCGTGCACATGACCTTCATCGACCACAAGCCGCTTCCAACGTATTTGAAAGAGCGGAGAAAACTTGGGCGGATCACATTTGCAGTCCGGAACGCGACTACCTTTGTAACCGGGACACTTGCAGACAGCCCACGTGAAGGCTTTTCCACGATCAAACTTGGAAACCTCCCTAGCAAACGCTATCATGCATTATAGTTTCAAACAAATAGACATAAGTGAAAGTGACTCACTCTCATGGTTTAAAAGCACGATCTGATAATGTACAGTTAGTAAAGATTAAACCATCTGTCGGGTACTGACATCGTAATTCGATGCTAGAACCTTCGCCGCAGGCAGTTCGTCCTTCGGATTCACAACAAGGAAGCGAAGGGCATCGTCTGATTCGTCTAGTCCGAGACAATGTTTCAAGATCTCCGAATTCCACTGGGCCAACAAGTTGGGAGGGACCACTATCAGAGTGGCAGAAGTGAGGTACATTGTACGAAAACCGCGATCAATGCTTTTCCGAAGTGGACGTGCTAACGTTGCGGGTTCCTGACTCTGTAGGTAGAAGGGAGCATTTAGCTCTATGAAAGACAGTAGCCCCCGATTTTGCAGCCAATCCACGTTTTGACGAAGCTGTAGGCCGTCGGGGGACGTCCGTACATAATGAAGCAAAATTTCCATCAGACGCGGAAACGAATTGCTATCGTGCATAGGTGCTCGCGAGGGGCGAGTTGATAAGCGCTTGCGCGCAGCCTCAAATTGAGAATAAGGAAAGTGTCGGAAGGCCAGTGGTGTCAGGACTGGTCGAGCATCGTGAATGGATTCTTCTGGCTTGGAAAGCTGATCTATGGTTGCTAATACCAAGGCCAGTATCATGATAGTCTTTCCGGTCCCTGCCAAAGGTCAGATCAAGTCTTACACGAAGGCGACATTCAAGAAAACATCATACCTAGTTCCTCGCAGAGCACACCTCCATGATGCGGAGCGACCATGGGACATTCCCGTAAGATTTCCAAGGTCGCAGGTTGTAGATAGAAAGCTGTCTTGTTCAGGCCAATGATTGGAATATACAGAGGGTCTGGTATGTCGGACTCGGACATCTCCTTGTGAAGCATGGCCGACACTGATTCCCTTTGATACGGGTAAAGCCGGCTTCGTAGACCTGGGATCTGATCACCGAGCATTATTCCAGATGTCATGTCATGCAAACGAGAAGGTTCTGATGTTTGAAGACTCAGATCGACCACCGGCGAGGGAAGGTCACTGTAGATCTCTGCCAAGGTACGATTATCCTAGTTCAAGTTACTAATGAGTTCCCCGACAAGAAGCCAAAAGACAAGACAATACCGTATCAATGTCCAAAAAGTAATGTTGAGAACTTGGCGAGGGGTCAAGGTCGTGAGAATCCCAGAGATTTCTGTCTTGTATGATTCGGGGCATTACATTCCGTAGGCACAGCCTAGCGGGCTTCAATTCTGAAGCCTCATCGCGGATTCTGAGCCTTCCTTGGACACCCGGAAGGTCGTACGGGACAATGTATACGCGAAGTATGAGCACAGTTCCGGAGTCTCCAACCTTGCATTGAACGATGAGGAATTCATGCTCAACCAGGAAGTCCAGATGGCGGCATAAGATCTCGCTTTCCTGGTCTGTCAGAAGGGGAAGCAGGGCCTCGCCATCAAAGAAGTGCCAGCCCTCGGCAGAGTGAGAGTGGTCACATATATGTTTGAGGTTCGTCTGCGGGATTGGCAGCGACAGCGTGCCGGCCGGAAGAAGGTTCTGTACCGCGAAGGGTCCATGGGAGCTATCCCGATTTCTCGTCGCGGCAGACTCAGACGCACATGAAGGGCAGCAGATAGAGCAAGGGCCCATCGTTCCTGGGTCGCGTACACTTGTCAACACTGGGCCGGGAGGACAAAGCACAACCGCGCCAGCCAGAACGCTGAAGTAGTTGTTTAAGGAGACTCGGGACGCGCAGCGATGCACGTGGGTGACTCACTCCGCCCGCAGCGCTTCCACGGCCCGTCGGGACCGGGAACGATTCGGAATTTTTGTTTGAAGACGAGACGAGACAACGACCATGGCCACTCCTTATCCTCGACTACCGTTGGCCCTACGTTGCGCGTCCCGGAGAAGCGTTC
The DNA here is from genome assembly GCA_025769875.1 of Russula earlei. NCBI lineage: Eukaryota > Fungi > Basidiomycota > Agaricomycetes > Russulales > Russulaceae > Russula > Russula earlei. The sequence goes on along the minus strand of JAGFNK010000090.1, from coordinate 42,581 downwards.
TGTCAATCAGCCCTCCGAGAAACGTGGTATTTTCAATCCGCTTCCAAGTCGATAGATGTATCGCAGGCGGCGAAGGATTCACTGCCGTGGTCAGAGTATCTCGCCGTTCGGCGCGCGAAGCGGAAATGGGAACTGGTAGGCGTTCTTATCTCTCGTTTGTAGTCATGCCACAGGGCATGATCTTTCGTTTGCTTTCCTCTCCCAGGCTTTGACCGTACCATGCGTGCTGGCAGGGTGGGCGGGCGGCGCTGCATACTTTGGTTCGATGGAGCTAGATGCGACGAAGCCTATCATGGTGCAAACATTTTCCCTTCACTTTCATGCTGCATCGTTCATCTTTCCGCAGGGCATTGACCCAATTCTCTTTTTCGCCGGCGCGACCTTGAGCTGCATGGGTATGCAACGACGTTTCACCTGCCGACTCCCATGCTCACCATCTTTTTTTTTTTTTTTTCATATGTAGGTGCAGGATATCTCGTTGGTCCAATAATCGGATCGACTCTTTGGCGCGTAACGCACCGGCGCACCATGGCTCTCATTGAGGCCCGCGACCACGAGTTCCACCAGCATATCGTCAGAAATCGAGTCGACCCGAGAGCACAGAGTGCTGCAAATCCCTGTTCCAGATTTTTACGGTGAGAAAGCCTCGACCCTGTTTTAGGGTGCATATAGAAATATATCTCTTCAGGCGAAAAAATTGGCTCCCTCCATCAATATAGACAGGTGGGCTAGTTGATTCTACGTAACCTCCCTGGTTCTGATATTTATGACATAGTGGCTGAGGGATCAAGCTAGGTACAAACGGAAATCCCAGTGGCCGGAAGACCAACTATAAGTCGTCAATTGCCCATGCCCTTGCAATCCTTCGTAATATCAGCCAGCGATCTCATACATCATAGTTGTCACTGTCGCATACTTGCTTTCAAAGTATTGCTGTTCATGCTACTTTACGATTGGTATGTACAAGGGAGGCGGGTACAGTCTCCTCGCCATACAACAAGTCGTGTACATAAAGTTACAGTACCACTACACAATCAACTCATACGCGGGATTACATATCGAAAGAGATAACATGTCTGACCTGACTAGCAAGGTCGATGGAGTGAGGTTCTGAGAAACTTGCATCCGGTGCGAGATGTCCAGAAGGTGAAACAGATAGACCAAGGGAGATCATCACAAATATAGCCATGCCATCCATCTGCCCACACAACCATCTAGTTCCGGTAAAGTGGTGACAGACCACGTCAATAAATAATCGATAAATGAGCGTTAAGGATTAAGTTGCAGAATGGCGGTGGTGTCTGCGGCACCAATATCAAGGATCAGGTCGTGGGATGGAGAGGTATCGCGTAGCGTCTGTCAAAGAGCTTGTAAGACTTCCGACTAACGTTTGCGTCGTACACCTTTGAAGGGGAAAGTCGTGAAAGTTGTGCGGTGCTTGATAATGCTCGGACGCTCGGTCAGACAGAAGCGCGGGACGACACCCTTCTCCGCATCGGGGCGACCGACGCGCTGGACCAGGCACCATTCGTCCTCGTACTCCTTGATGAGGCGCACGGTGTCCCCAGTGCGCACGGAGAGCTCGTCGTTGCGGGTCGGCTTGAAGGGACTCGTGACGAGCATGAGTATCGGGAGCGACTTTTGCGAGAAGATGGTCGCAAGACCCATCCGTGGCGACGCAGAACGTGCACTCGCTTGGGAAAAGGTCGTGGTTGTGGGGGCCGGGCTGGGGCCCGGGCTGGGCACGGGAGGCAGATCGAACGTTTCACGCACAGGGGTGGGCGCAACCGTCGAGGGGCTGCTCAGATTCAAACGGAGGGGGGTAGGCGGGACGTCAATGACGTCTGATGCCGGGGGAGTTGGGGTAACAGGGACAGGATGGACGCCCAGAACGCGATATACGGGTGGGGGGGAGGGTACTGGCGACAGCGCGGGGCCACTGTTGGGCGTTGGGGGATGGTCACTTTGCAAGTCCGGGGAACGCTCAGGGGCGGTTACCGCAACGGGAGGAACAGTGACACCCGAGGGAAGAGTGACGCTTCTGATTTGAGGCACCCAACCGACGTGGGAATCGTATGGGGGGGCTGGTGGTAGTGTCTTACTGTTTTCGAAGACATCCATTGAGTCAGCGAAGGAATGCTTCTCATGCGTCTTATACGCGACGGAGTAGCCGCGCTGCGCGGGCGGCGACAGCCGTTTTACGCCTGTAGGAAGTAAAAATTTTCCAAGCGATGACGGCTGCACGCACATCAGCATCGGTATAATTAGAGCCTGTGCGTATACGAACCGAAGATGATAGAACCAACTACAGAGAAAGTTCCTATCAATGATCTAGCCGACGTCGAGAGGGGGATTGGGGTTGCTGCAGCGTTCGAGTCCGAGGCTGTGAGCGAACTCTTATGTTGCTGCTCTGCCGGGCTCGCTACATGAGCGCGAGGAATGCGATGCTGGAACGAACGGATTCCCACTGGAACGTGCATTGGACAAAGGACGTCTAGAAGGAAGAGGGACTGTGAGGAAAGAAAGGAAAGGGGATGAAGGAGAGGAGAGGAACGGAGGAGGGAGGAGGCAAAATAGTGATGGAGGCATAAGGGGAGAGTCTCTCTTGATATTATGGCGAGTGGGTTGCGATGATCAAGAAAAGGAATCCGCATTGATAATGATTGATGAGGAATAGCGAATGATGAATCGATGGGGCGCTGCACCTCCAACGTCCCTTGCGATCTCGAATAAGCTCTCAACTCTACGCTACGCTGCGCCGGCCTTGTCATCAAAATCATCGCTATCATGTTCTCACCCTTCCCGCTCCTTTCACATCTCTATCACAATATAGCTTGGACCATCACATCAAAGCGGTCCCATTGTGATACCTGGAAGGCCGATGGCCCCGCAGTTCCCTTTGCAGAGTAAAGCCCATAACGTTCCGGAAAAACCATTAGGGTCCACAAGGTTTGGAAGAAGAAAGAAACAACGAATCGGCTTCGAGGTCGCAACAGTTTCCCCAGTGATTTTTACCCCTGGTACACGTCAACCGCAGGGAGTGTTCGCGCACGGGAAACCTCCCTGCCTACCTTCCTTCCCCTTTCGTTCTTGTAGGGTATCATGCACATGTCATCTCACTCGATTCTGAAGTCGGGAGTGGATTGACCTCTATCTCGCTCAGAGATAGAATAAATATTCGCAGACCCCAAGAATGGAAGAATGGTGTGGCGTGGTTCATCGGTCGCGGGTCGTGGTCGTCGCGGCGGGTGTCCGTTTCGGGTTTCGGAAAGTCACGTTGGCAACCAGACAAACGTGGGGAATGGTTGTCCTGAAAAATTTGTGGTGATACGTGACGAAAGCACGATCTAAGCTTTGGATCCCTCTTGGTGCACTATTTCATCTTCATAAAATTTCAAACGCCATTGTTGCAGCGTGGAACGGTATGCGGCATCGGGGCGTTGGGGGGCGCATGATGCATGATGTTTCGCTATAGCCAGATTTCACCAGTAAGGCACGTACCAGAATGTACGAGTCTCGTAGTCATCGCCACTGCTGGGGAGACAACTATCTGTCTGGACCCGAGGCAGCACGGCTTCTGCATAGCATTTGCTAAATCGTCACCGGGCTATCGTTGCCATGGAGCCCTTCGTGTCCCTCTAAGCGCCAACGCTCGAAAGTCTTTTTGGCTTTTTGGACAATGAAAATTACCTTGGCAACCTCTCCCTCTGCCAAGCCAAGCCATGACAACACCGCCCAGCATTAACCTAATGGAGTTCCATAAACTGGAACGTATCCCGTGGTCTTGCTTGAGTCCGGTTCCTTACAGATGGAAAGACGGCTGGCTTGGGTAAATGGTCCAACGCCGCAACGTTCGGCTCTCAATGGAAGAAGGGGGCGATTGTGTACTCATTGTTTCACAAGTTCAGGTACGTCCATGAGTAAGGAAACAGCACGATGAAGCGAACGAACGCCCTCTTCGGGGATGTAACACTCGATCGCTTCCCGTGACACTCGCTCGACGACCTCGGAGGAGACACAATAGTCCTGTTCTCCATGGAGCGAATAGAATGCCTCCGTTGCTATTGCCATCAGCTCTGCCTCAGTAAACGGGACAAACGGAAGCATCGTCGTAACACGCGAGCTTAACGAAGCCTTAAAGGACAAACGGTCAATCATAAAGGCATCACAAATACCGGAGGTGACTTTACGCACGCCAAGGCTCTGGGATATCTTCGGACGTAAAAGTCGAGCAAGCTCCAAATACTTGTTGCGGCTCAGATTTGATCCTGGCAACGACCCACAGAATTCGAAGACGAGATCATGGCCAACATTCGATGTGCCGAGCCAAATCACTTGGCGGACATCGATTTGATGATAACCTGCTGATGGCGAGCAGCGTCCTGGGCCAGCCAACGTTAGGAAAGGGACGCAACAATTCAAGCCATTAACCACTTACCGAGTTCCCAGGGCATTAAGAGTGAGTACAGTACGTGAGGTTCCGCCACCTTCTCAATCTCCTGCAAAGGCATTTTGTTATTCAGTTTACTTTGAAAGATCAGGAGGCGCTAATTTCCTACATCTAAGACTACCACGCATCGCTTGCCTTCATTTTCTATCAGGAACTGTGAAAGCGTGTTCGTAGACAATTCCTGTGAGAACAATGCATAAATTGCTCTCAGTAGGAAGGCCTGGTGAAGTAGAGCACACCTCGTATGGGCTCATTGAATATGAATTCCACAAATCGTGCGTGGTTCGCAAGGTCGTTACATTCACAGTATGCGTTGGAACACCAAGAAGAGGGCCAACTGAATAACAAGTTAGCTCCAGCAAGGCAACAGGATTTTATCGGAAGACATGCGTACATCTCCGTGCTAGGAAGCTCTTTCCGTGTCCACTAGGCCCTATCAAGGCATTTTCGCTTCGCTCTATATACGGCCAATATGAAATAGACTTACCACAAAGCAAGATGATAAGAGGGGATGTCGAATGCGTCCGGGAATGTTGTTTGAGTATTGTGAATAGCTGCTCAAAGACGTGATCTTGTCCGACGATTTCGTAACGAACGCGACCCAGCGGGCGGAAGAGTGACTGTTGGAGGAGCTTCGATACACGGCGGGTCTGCAGCGCGTCGGCTCTAGAGACGTAGTATCTTCCCGCCAATAAGCATGGGCAATATGCAATGACTTGAGCACAGACCGGAGCTTACCGCATCGCTGGATCCATTACTTCGAGGGTGGTGGAAGATGGTGGTGAGAGAAGCGTAGGGTCATCACTCGCTGAGGCTTCTTTGTGGGGAGGGTTAAGCTCAGGATTGCGGAGCGCGACTGGATCTGCCCCATGGGCCAGAAGCGCTTTCACGATGTCTAGTTTGTGAGCCAAACGCTCATTCGTAAGTGCAAACGCCAGAGCGGACTGCGGCCCAACTGCTTCGTTTGGATCCGCATGACCATGCTCGAGCACATGATAAACAGACTTTACGTCGTCACCCGCGATAGCGAACATTAGGCTGCGTTCGGCCACTGTCGCTGGCGTGGGGGGGAGAGAAAGTACGGAGGACTTTCGTCGTGAAGGAGACGTCACAGTGGGAAGAGGTACCGGCCCTCGAGTAAAAGTACGGAGCTGATCCTCGTCTTCGAGAGTACCGTCGTCGATGCCTGCCCCCTTGGGAGGATGGCTTGTTGAAAGTCTGTAGTACGTATAAGATTCTGCATTAGGTAACGAATGCAATTGGAGGTTGTCATGTGTGAGTGAGTTCGAGACCTGATGCTCAGAGTAGACGGGACTATGGACTTGACTATAATGTGCAAAGTGTGAAGAATGTAAAGGAGAAGATGGAAGCTATTATCCTTGTGTCAAACAACATGTCAGAGAGGTGAGAGATGGCTCACTGAAACATGTTGGGAATGCGATGGATCTGGAAGTGGATTTGCAGTAGAGGAAGGTGATGCTTTGTGTAAATCGAGATGATGAATTGAGGATCCTAACTCTGAAGAACGAGACTGATATCATAAGCATGCGACGGGTGGGTGAGTGAACTCAGGGAAACGTACGAGGTGGAGAGGCCGAGCCCAGCTTGGCATTGACCAGGATGGATCGGAGGTGAGACTGCGAGCGCTACCAGGTGTCTCATATCGATCGATGCCTGGAACAGAAGGCAATGAAGTCAGGGCGCTTGGCCGCTTCCGCGCTCTAGAAGCAAATGCAGACTGGTGACCCCCATCAATCTTTCGGCCGACGTTAGCGCACAGACTCGTGAAGTAAAAAACTGAACACACCACCAGAGAGTGACGAAAGCCGAAAGGAACGACTCTTGACGTGGATACACGATTCCATTTACCCCTGGCAGGCTCCGCCTTCGAACGGTCGTTCAAGGCAGATGTGACTTCTCTTGAGGGTGCAAAAACTGGCTCAGAATGAGGCGACGTAGTGCCAGCGGAAATCCGAGAGTATTTCGGTGTGGATGTCGGCGCGGATTGAGCTACGGCATCTGACGCGCACAGAGACACAGGGCTTGCATGGGCAGACGCATCAGCCTGGCTTGAGCCAGAGGACAGAGGCGTCTCGAGAAACGGACTAGAAGTGCGGCTGGTCAATTCAGATACCGGAGGGGGCGTGGTTCGCATGTCCCGCTGATGCGACCATGGAGGTACGCTGACGGCTGAGTGCGGAGATCCCGGTATGTCAATGAGCACGGATGAGCAAGCGGCTGAAGAGCTACCCGCTGAACCGGCCCTCGATGGAAGGATCGAAGAGGATGGGCGAGAGGCCCACAACATACGCTTCGACGCTGCTTCCTCAGGAGACATGACCAAAGACTGATACAGAGCCTCGTAGTCGAATTCTCCGACTTCCGCGGTTGGTTCAAAAGAGATTGGTGACTGTAACGTTCCGGTGGCATGAGGGGGTGTGATCTTACTGTCCTTCGACGATGGGACTGACGGTGAGGCATCATTAATGTAGTAAGACTCAACCAATGACAACTGATCTGAAAAAGGAGATGCATCGGCTATTCCTTCAACTGCAGATGGCGCGTCTCCTTCCTGATTGCGTGGAGAACCTTCGTAAATGATATGATCTGGAGAGAGCTGAGAGTCAACAGGACGCTCATAGGATGCGGGATGATGCAAGACAGGAATGTCGGGGTAGGGTGCGGGGAAGAAGCGGGATTCTACGGGTGAAGTAGTAGACACAGCGTCTTGTGCTTCACCGAGAATCTCGCTGCTGGAGTTAGTATCCTTTGTCACTCCCTCTCCGGATGGACAAGCGTGAAGGGGGGACTGTCGCGCCTGCGTAGCGTACATCAAACTGTTGCTATCCAGAGCAATGTGGGAGGGTGGCGTATTTTGAGGAGGAATGGTAGAAAGGGTGGGCGACGCGGGGTCTATGGAAGCATGCAAAGAAAAGCTAGTGGATTGCAGAGTAGGGAAAGAAGGAAACTGTCTTGGCAACACGCGAGACAAATGTGATCCGAACGGCGAAGAAGAGTAAATCCAGCGTCGAGCTTCGTCGGTCTGACTGGGGAGGAGAAAGGGAAAACGGTGTCGGGTCTATCCAGGTTTCGGCATAGCCCGAGTCGATGGAGTCGCCACGGGAGAGCGAAACACCACCCAACGAAGCTGTATGAGGAAACGGAACAGGAGGAACAGAACCGATCTGCACTGGAGATAGAAGGCAGGGAGGGGTGACCGAATCAGGTTGCGGTGCCTCGGGCATGTCGTCGTTGACGGCGGGGGACGTCGCATTAGCAACGTCCGCCCGACTGACGTCCTCAAGTTCCAGATTTCCACGGCAGTCGCGATCAGTGCATTGTGTAGCCTCATGAGGAAGATGGGAAACGTCAGATGCATCGGTTGAGGGGATGTCTTCCTGGGGGAGAGAGAACTCTGCGCTGTTCGGGGAAGGGGGTCCAATGATGTTTTGAAGAGCAGAAAGAAGGCTGGCCATGCGAGGGGAACGTGAGGATGGGGACAATGAGCTGGGCGAATACGCAACAACAGCGTTGAGCGGCTTCACGATCATTGTGCCCATCGAAGACGAGGAATCTCTGGAGGATCCGGCGTCGAGGCATGAACTAGCGAGCTCGCGATTGACGGAGCTCTTAATTTTAGCATCGTGCAGAAAACCACAGGACTCTGCAAAAACACAACGTCCTTGGGAGTAAAATGGACAAGGACGAGCTGACCGGAATGCAGAATGTCAAAAATAACGGTTGAAAAGAGAGAGCACGCGACCTCACTCCTTTTCTTCCATGGCGGGTCGGGAGGAATACTCATTGAGAACGCACATCAACGCCGGAACGCGGGGAAGGGTGTCTAGAGCAGATTTCTGGGCGACGGCATGGGGTTTAATTAGGCTGAAGCTGTGGTCGCTGGACGGCGAAGCCACTTCGCAATAACCGAAGACTGTGGTTCAACCACAGTTTTTCCGTTACGTTATTGCCGACAAAGCAAGCGACGACGAGCCGGACATGGCCACCAAGCTCCCAACCAGACTTGCCCGACTCACTCTGTATTCAGGAACAAATTGCTCTCTTTGCGACGTATGCATGCCACATTCGTTCGTATTTCGTCGGTGTCTTGACATATCACAGGTAGCAAAGGCTGAGCTAGCAAAAATCAAGCAAAAGGTGCGCGCAGGAAACCTCCTTTGTGGCGATTGCCGACCGACGCACACTGCCCCACCTCGTTTACAGCGCAACTTTGAACTTGACATAGTCAATATTCGAGATCCAGGGCAGGAACGCTGGAGAAAGAAATATGCCAATTGGATCCCAGCTCTCCACATCGACGGCAGGGAAGTCGCGAAGGGTCGCTGGGACGGACAGACTGTTATCCAGGCCCTAGACCTGTGGCAGAAGAACGAGTGCGGGACTCAAGAGGACAATCCCAAGAAACAGTCATAACTGAGGGCCTACTTTTTAGCGACAGACAGTGCTACTCTAGTAGTGATCCCCACTTGTCATCGCCTCCCACATATGAGCGGTGTACCTCTGACGTTCTTGGCGATGAAAAGGAGGACGAGTCACCGTTAGATGAAGGCGGCAGCCACTGCTTTAATTGTGGGTCTACCTATCACGTCGTTGCTTCCTGTCTCGCTCCCCATAACACCAAGCTTATTGCACTTTCGCGTCAAATGTACAATTTCTTCAAACTGTCCCGTCCTGCAGAGCAAATGACCCTTTCCGCCGCTGCAGAATTCAAGCACCAGCGACGCCGATGGATCGAGAGCTTTGAGCCTGGTCGTGTCCGGGACCCCTTTTACGCGAAGCTCTCGGTCTTCACGACGACGGCGAGTCGGACCTACCTTGGCTGAAGAACATGGCGGACTGGGGCTATCCGAGTGGGTGGTTCAGTGAGGCAGATCCCCAGGAGCGGATCCTCCGGCGGATCGATGACCTGTCGGTGGCGACCCTTGATCCGGCGGAAGGCGAACATCCCTTCGCCATCTTCGGTGATGATGACGCGGTGGAGGTTCTTGATATCGGTGCGCCGCCCGTCCACAGGCGTCCCTGTCGCGAAGGTACGGACGATTTCGTTCGACTCGATGGGGCGTCGCAAGGGCCTCGTCGTCGCTGGGCTATGTACCCACGGACGTACTTCTCCAGCGACATTCTTCGCGTGACAGCGGAGAACATCGATAGAAAGGCAACTCATATTCCTACAGAGCATGGTGCAGTCTGAGGTTTTGAGTGCTCCTCAGAGATGTTGCGCCCTTTCTTCATCGCGTTCTCACTTCATTTTTCGCTCTGACTCCAGTGGAGCTACCAGCAATCGCGCGTCCTGTCTTTGATTCACACTCCAATTCTTGACCCCTTGGGCCTTGTATAAGCGCTCGCACCTCACGCTAGAGGTCATTTGGCGTCCTCTTGTCTTATCCTTAGGTCACTCTTCCCACTGATATCCCAACCTCATCACGCACTTTAAGGACCCGCTACAGAACAAACGCCACGTGCCAAGAATATCAGCGCCTGAATTCGCTTGCATTTTCGTTTCCGGAATACTGCGCCTCGCACAGGCAGAGACAAACATCATCTTTTTTTTTCCAAACATGTAATTCAAGCTATTGTATTTATACCTTTGCATATTTAACAGGTTAGGTCTCACCTCCAACTGGTAGCATGCCTGCACTTGACACAGGAACGGTGATTACACATCCGTGGTGGATAAAGTGATATTTTTCCCCCACGTAACGTGCAGAAGAGCCGTGCCCTTATGTCATTCGAAACCTTTTCATCAGACGATCAGTGAGAAAAAAGCCAAGGTACCTGAGGTGATGTGCTCCGATGGACCTTATGCCACATGATCCAGGTATGGATTTTCAATGAAGATGGTCATCGGGCCGGTACCTCCACCTCCCTTAATATGGTCACTCTGGTAAAGATACACAATGATGCCTTCAAAATCAAGTGTTTTTATTGGAATTAATTTGGACACACAGTCCAGACTACTGGAAGAGGAGTAGGTGATGAAAGACAGAAGGACAGGCACTGACAGGAATGTCAGTGCATACATAGTGGGCAATACTGCTCCTATCACTGAGGTATCAGACATCCAATGAAGATGAGATTTGGATTTCCCTTTAAGCAGCAGCTAGATCTTGATTGACTCTGGAGCTACCCATTACATTAGTCCATTCTGGACTCCTGACTTCATTTATTGTGCTCTGGCCTCCAGATGCATTACTCTGGGAGGTCTTGCAGTCATCAGACAGATCTGGACTGGATTGGTATCTGTCCTGCCAGCCAGAAGGAGTTGGAGATATCCTATTAACCCTCATAGACATCATACATATACCAAAGGCCAATCCATGTGACTACTCAGTGCATGCGCTACTTTGGAATGGGGAATGCATCACTTACACTCAAGAGGGGTGCTCAAATTTAGGCCCCATTTACCAACCGAGAATTCTTGAATCTTGAACTTGAACTTGGATTTCGGTATTTTCTGGGGGTGACAGGAGTCACAGGCATGATGAACGATAACTTGATTAACTAATATGAGTTTCTTTGATTATAATTATGAGCTCTTTCCCACCAGATTTGCAAATTCACTTGTTGTGATTGCATATTCATGTGTGTGCATATTTGTGTGAGGTAACACATGATTTGTAAAAAAAACATTTCTACATCGTGTTGGCCAGATGGCAATGTGGAGGGCATAGTTTGTGTCATGAACCAGTTCCTGAAGAGAGCCCTTGAAGGACCCTTCCTTACTAGAGGAAACCCAGCCTCTATGGTACCACCCTGTTCACATGGGCAAAAGGGGTGAGTAGAGGTGTCCACAATATTGTGCATGCATTGTCGCATGAGCGATTCTCGGCACAATCAACATACAGCAAGCCCCACTTAGTGGCAACCCTTTTAGCAATAAAGGACTATGTTATAGCCTCTCTAAGGACCCCTTAGGATGACTCTAAGTGCCCTACAAGAGGCACTAACAATGCACTAAAAGCCCTACAATGTGTTATTAGACTAACTCTATGTTAGGATTCTTGCGCTCTTGTCTGCTTACCTATGCTTTGCTTACTCATCCCTGCTTACTGTTGCTTAGTGATTTGCTTAGTGATTGCTTACTGACTTCACTTACCAATTGCTTATTCATTGCTTACTTCTTGATGACAGATACTAGGAAGGAATGACTCATGTGTGAGTCATTTCTGACACTCTCAAATTGCGCTCTACGTTTTTGGATACTACTGGTTCTCAGCTCTATACTCTCCAAGTCTCGTATGAATCGGATCAGCTGTTATTGAGATATTGTATAAATACTCAGATGTACCAAGAGTTGAGCCTTACACTCAACTTACTCTCTTACAAGAAATAACTATCTTGTCAAAACTCTAAATACTCAAAGTCATCACTCTAAGTGAAAGAGGCCCTTCTCTACTCTTACATCTACTCTTCCTTCAGATAATATCAAAGGATTCGAAGTCTAGTGCTTGAACTATATCAAGCAACTCTTTCACTGAAGAGTTGGTAATAAGATCAGTCAGATCTTAACATAAGTTGAGTGTACTTACCTTTGCACCAAGTAGGAGCAAAATTTGGATCCCAACTTACACAGAAATCGTTATAGGGAGGAACCTGTGTCAATCAGGAATTCCTCCAAGACTTTATATCCTAGAAAAGAAGGATATAGAACATAGCCAAATCCATTGGTATTTTTGCTGAGAACAAGCTTGTCAGTATCACAATTGAAAGCTAGGCAAAACTGGAGTCAGAATCAATCAACACTCCATTCAAGACAGGAAGTAATGGAAAATGATATGCAAGGTTTCAAGGATGAACTAAAGACCTCCAAAACTTTTCCTTGACTGGTGTAGGAGCATGGTGGCATCCTACTGCAGAACCAGAAGGTGGATTTTTTGACAATTTAATTTAACAATGAAGTCTGACCTGCAGAATACATCAACGATCACTGGTATTTCATTGATTGGGACAAGGATAGGTTCTACATACTCAAAGACAATTTCATTGCCAATCCAGAAGAGTTTGGTCTAGGAACCAAAGCAAAGCCCGATACCAGTGGGTGGTTGTTCAGGAGCGAACCGGAACAAGACATATCCATCACCAGTACTAGTGAACCAAAGCAATCAGAATCACCAGAGGATACTCCAGTAATTGAAAAGAACAAAGAGCCAATAGCTGAGCTCACTGAACATTTTGCAACAGCCATAGACCTAACGCAAGCAGCATCTGAAATAATGGCTACCACCACCCAAATAGCAACACAGACCACCCATTCGACATCTGGGAACTTGTATGCCACTCATCATGGAACAATGCTAGTGCCCAACGTACATCAAGGAGGAGACCCACCAGATGGGGGAGCACCAGGTGGAGGAGGACCACCAGGCAGGGGACTACCACCCAGAGGAGTACCACCTGGAGGAGGCCCACCTCAAGCAGCGCCTGCTGGACTAGCTCAGGGATCCCTGGAGGAACTGGTTCTATGAGAGGACAACCTCCAGCAATGTTTGCAGGAAATAGGAAGAAGACTATACAGTTCATGAAAGAATTTGAGCTGTATAGGATCATGAATTCTCAAAGCAGCGTTATGACAGTGCCATATGAAAGGGTGGCCTGTGCTTTATCCTTTATAAAAGGAGACAAGGTTGATGGCTGGGTAATTAAACAACTGGAAGCCTTAATAAGAAGAGTTCAAGGGGATCATGTGAACCAATTACTGCCAACTCACCTTCAAGAAGATGAAGACCTGTGGAACTTATTCTCGATGGACTTCCTAAATCAGTGGCATGATAGTACCACCATAGAAGACACCATGATGAACATCCAACAACTCACTATGAAAGAAGGAGAGCTGGATGATTACATCGCAACTTTTAATCAATACCTACTCATGTCTGGATGGCCTAGAAATACTCAAGGAATGGTCAAACTGTTCAGAGATGGACTTTGAAGAAACTTACATGCTATGATCTTTCAAAGAAGGCCTCTACCTGCAGTGGGCAATTTAGATGCATGGCAAACTATAGCAAGGGAAGAAGTGGCTGCCCTGAATGAAATGAAGAATGCTTTAGGAGCATCTGGGAACCTAAGCTCCAGAGCACAATGGCTTCAGAATTGGAAGGAGAAGAAGGCAAAGAAGGATCCTAACACCATGGATGTGGATGTAGTCAGAACCACTTCAAGGCTTAGTGAAGAGGAAAGGAAGAAATTACAGCAGAAGGGAAATTGTTAAGATCGGATTGATCTTAGTGCTGACTCTTAGTGAAAGAGTTGCTTGATATAGTTCAAGCACTAGACTTTGATTCCTTTGATATTATCTCAGGAAGATTAGGTGTAAGAGAGGAGAGGGGCCTCTTTCACTAAAGAGTTCTTTGATAGATTTGTATAGAGTATTTGACAAGATGAATGTTTCTTGTTTTGAAAGAGTTCTTGTACCTATACTATGAGATCCCTACACATAGTAATCACTGCCATATCCCAATGACATACACCTCCTAGGTACCTGATCCCAACATCCTTCTAGCCAAAACCTGCTGTAGCCCTGTAGGGCTTGAACCTCCCACAGTCCACTGAGGTGAGCACCCCCTCAGTACCTTTGCTTTGTCCCAACCTGGTAGTACAGCCATACCAGTTGGTAGACAGACTTCCTAGTATCTGTCAGCGCATCAGTCAGCAGTGAGTAAGCCATTACTGATCAATGAGTAAGCAAGTTAGTAAGCAATTACTAAGCCATCACTAAGCCAGATGAATAAGCACATATGAGTAATCAGGATGAGTCACCAATGCATAGGTAAGTGATGAGAAACGCAGAACACAAGAATCCTAACACCATACCCTCTCTAGGCTAGGTCTGGCATGACCTAGTCACTTACTCCATGGTAACCCTCGACCCACTTGCCTTCCCATCCTTCAGTCACTTCAAAAGCTTCTTGTTTGGTGAAGAGAGTAGGGACATCCCTATCTATGCCCCTTGGACTGTATTCTAGAGAGTTCAGCTCCTTGTAGTATTCATATTGCTTTATCTCTGCTTTGGTGGTGAGTGACCCAGGGTTAGAAGTACTAGCTTGGGGCATGCGTCGTGAAGTTGAAGCTAGATGCACTGCATTGGGAACTTCCTGAGACGGGAGTCCACCACCTTGTCTTGAAGTTGGGGGAGCGCTAGATTCTCCTCTGAGTTGAGTGCTGCGTCATAGAAATCGTCCCCTACCACCTCTTCCTTGTCTTCCTCGCCCAGTGATTGGGGGCTCCGACCCAGTCCTAGCTTCCGCTGGCATAGCATGACGTGAGGTTACTGGGGTTGGAGTTAGGGAAGGAAGGGGTGTGTCCAGATTAATAGCACCGTCATTTAGATGGTCATCACTAGCTGCTCAGCAGCAGAAGTTTCTACAGTAGTGCTCAGTCAGTGTGCTCTTGAGACCTTCTACTGCACAGGATGTGCACATGAGAGTGATTTTGAGGTCATCTACTGCAGTCGACGCTGCTCGTGCATTAGCTACTGCATCTTGCAATACCCCTACAGTGCCCCGTAAATGTCCCCTCAATGTCCTTTCTTCGTAGAAGTGGCCTCAAATGACTGCAGCTGCTCGATAGGTTGAAAGAACTTGTGGTTGTTGGGGATTATACATTGTCAGCAGGAGATGCAGGCATAGTGGGGCATTTCGCAGTGTTGGTCCCAGTGTCCTTTCCATCTGCACCATTGGCACTTGTGTTCATACATTACTTGCCACCATTTAGCCATTCCTGCATTGAAAGGGGGGGACGGAGGGTGAGAAAACTCTCCTCGCTCAATTCCTTCCTCCTCGCAAGCTCCTGAAGATGGTCCTGCTTCTCCTCCCTCAGTCGTCCTGAGAATCTTCGCTTCTAGCCCCTCCTCTAACTCTTTCTGCAATGTGGCGGGCAACGAGGACTTGTACCTCCTGGTAAGAGGAGCTCCTCTTGCTGTAGTCTCATACCCTCCAGAACGCCTCATGGGCCATTTGCTCTCATGATAAGAGTCCACATTTCTTGTGTGCAAGGGAGGAATTTGGCTGCTTGGAGGCGAGAATGCACTCCCTCATAGATATCCTCCGCTCGAGCTCTATCAAGAGCCAATTGATCTCTTTCTTGCTGAATAACCTTTTGTTGCCTGTGGAGTACTTGATTTTGTCAAGCCAGGCTAGAGAGTTGCGTGGAATGCTGGTTAATGCGCCATATTTTGGCTTCAACTCCAGCATCTCCCAACGTGTGTGTGACAGAGGTGAGGAGAGAGTGGAACATGTGGAGAGGGAAATTTGGGATGTTGGCTGTAAGAACATCAGGGTATTCTTCTTCACTCTCTGGAAGGAACTCTGGGTAGATGTTGTAGTTAGGGTGCGCATATAGGGGTTCTCCGAAGACCAACTTGTCCTTCCCTTGGCAGCCCCAGATGAATGGTTCTTCTGAGCCCGGGTTTCCACCCACACCCCATCAAATATACTTGGCCAGGATGAGTTCATGCCAGTTGTTTGGGATAGTGATGTGGACAGGGTGTTGACTGGGGTTGTAGTGCTCCCACCCTTCTCCAGGGATGTCAGGGTCCACGTAGGTACTCGTAGGGGAGTTATGTGTGATGGGAATAGGACTAATTAATTCTTCTGTTGTAGGTCCAGGAGGGATGACTGTCTTGAGGTACTTGAGGTCAGGGAGAGATGGGGAAGGTGATCGGACATGGTAGGAGGGTGATGATCATCCATCTGCAGACATAGTTGTTCTGTTACCAACAAGGTCAAGGAAGACAGGGAGTAATTGGTCAATATGGACACGACTGAGTCATTGACAAAGATCTTCAATGGGGGATGAAGGCCTACTGGAGTCAGTATCGCTTTCCATGCAGGTTTCTATAGTCCTGATCACCGTAGGATTTGCTTTGTAAAAGTGTTTTATGAGGTCAGGGGCATGTAGATTCATGGCCGGCTCCCAAGAGTCATGAGCAGAGGAGTATCCTTTCCAATGGATGTAATACTGCAGCTGTTTCTTCTTCCCAACATGCCTAGACCCCAAAATGTTTTCAAGTTCCCACTCCTCTTTATCATTTACAACATCTGGTGGCGGTTCTTCATAATTTGCGCCATACTCCTCCATCTCCTGATATGGATGTAAGAGGTAAGCATGGAAGACATCATGAACCTTCCATCTGTCTGGTAATTGCAATTTGTATGCTACCGGGCTTATCACTTCTTTGATTTTGAATGGTCCTAGTCTTTTTGAGGCTAGTTTGGCCATGGGCTGGAATGTTTTGATGTTCTTTCCTTCTAACCATACTTTATCCCCTTCTTTATAAGGTTTAAATCCTATCTTCCTTTTCAGCAGCCTATGCCCCAACAGGATAGCCTTCTGGGTGTCCCATCTTGCCTTTTGTAATGATTCCTTTCTTTCTTCAAGTTTTGGGAAGTTGCCTACTCTAGTTGGTTGATAAGCCTTCGGAAGAAATCCCATCCACAACTCGTAAGGTGTCTGTTGCGTAGCACTGGAGGTATGTGAGTTTATAATGTACTGAGTTATTGGTAACAAGTCTGCCCAATTGTCCTGTTGGAAATTGCAATATATCCGCAGTATAGTTTCCACCATTTGATTGGTTCTTTCGGATTGCCCATCAGTCTGGGGATGATACTGCTGTGCTCATGTTCCTGTCTATTTTGAGTTGCTGACAAATTTCTTGGGCAAGTTTTGACGGTAAAGCAGGTGTCTCTATCTGAAATGATCTTGTCTGGTAAGCCCACAAATGGGAAGACTCTTTCATGATAGATCTTGGCTAGGTCTTCCTGTTCCTATAGTTTCTTTAAAAGGGAGAAGTATGACTGCTTTGGTACAATCATGATCAGTTATAGTGAGTATGGAGTCGTATCCTTTGGACGGTGGTAGCTTGGTGATAAAATCCATGGCTATAGTTTGGAAAGGAGTTGCTTCTGTTTCCAGTGTTATTGGATATATTGGTGGCTCATTACGTCTTGTGATGGTTTTATTTGATTGACACGTTGCACATCCTTTGACATAATTTTGGATCACTTGTCTTTGATTGGGCCACCAATAATCTCTTCTTATCACAGTATAGGTTTTGCGCAACCCGGATGCCCTGCTGTTGGTCCATCATGATATTCTCGAAGGATTGCCTGGTATGCTTCCATGCCTCCTGTCACTACTAAGGCTGTATCCTTCCTCCATTGTCTGTTGACTATTTTGAGTTCATAGTTGTCCTTCCATTGTTTTAGGAGTCTTGCTCCTTCTTCTTTTCTTTGGTCAAGCTTAGTCCTTTCTTCCATGGCCGTAACTTCTAGAACCTGAACGAACAGCTCAGTCTGGTAAGGCTGTGACCTCTTCCTTTTCTGGAACATCTGAATTGTAGTTGGGTCTTCATGATAGCCTGTCTGCTCTATTTCTTTTCCCTGGTTGATGTCACAGTTCTAGATTGTACTGTGCCACAATGGGGAGATATCTTGCTACCTGATCCCTCAGCTTTTGAGGTTCTTGATAGTACATCAGGTTTTTGTGATCTGTAAAGACCACTACCTTATGAGGTGATCCAAGCAAGAGATGCCTCCAGTTCTTGAGGGTGGCGACCAATGCTAAGAATTCTCTATCCCATACTGCATAGTTTCATTCTGCCAAATTTAAGGTTCTGGAATAATATCCCACTTCTCTTCTTATTTGATCTTCATCATATTGATAGAGAATGGCCCCTAGAGTGTAGGATGACACATCGACATCTAAGAAGAACTGCTTCTTAAAATTTGGCTGCCAGAGTATTGGATCACTTGTGATTGCTTTGATCAATTTATCTAGAGCTTCTCGGCATTCATCTGTCCATTGGAAAGGGACCCCTTTCTTGAGTAGACATGTTATAGGCAGAGCTATGGTTGAGAAGTTTGGTATGAAGGGTCGATGATACCCTATCATTCCTAGGGTCACTTGTATGTCCATCTTGTCCTTGCAATCTCTTGGCCATTTGCTTAATCCTTTGATCTTTGAAGGGTCCACTCATATCCTTCCTTCTTCAGCTATCCATCCCAAGACCTCTATTCTTTCTTTCTCAAACTCGCACTTGGATACTTTTAGGAAGTATGAGTTTTGTTCCATTAAGTCCAGGAATTCATGTATGATTTGTTGATGCAGAGCGTGAGTCCCTTTAGGGGTCATGACAATCCAATAATCCAGATAATTGGCAATGTTTTCCAGATATTTTTGAAGCAGTGATCAAAAATCTCTTCTCATAGAATGCAAAAAGTATGCTGGGGCATTTCTTAATCCAAATTGCATTACTCTTGGAATATAAGTCCCCATAGGTGTTTTGAAAGCTGCCTTTGACTGGTCTTCTTCCATAATCCTCATATTGTTATATCCTTTAACTATGTCAAACTTTGAAAATAGTCCATTGTTCTGAATCCACTCCATGATTCTTTGAATGCTTTCTAGGGTGTCATTGTCTGGTATCATCCATTGGTTTAACTTCTGGTAGTCAATTATCAGCCTCTTTTCTTTACTGTCCTTTTTGCCAATAAAGAATACTGGTGATACATAGTTGGAGGCCCCAGGTTTGATGTACCCTTTCTTGAGTTCTTCTTCAAGATATTTCCTTAAGTATTCATTTTCTTCTTGAGACAGAGGATAAATTTTGCAATCCAAGGATCTAGGTGCGTCAGAAAATAAGTTTATCTTCATATCTTCCTCTCTACTGGGAGGGAAGTGTGTAGAAGCTTCTTTAGAGAAGACTTTCGCATGTCTCCAAATCTTGCTCTGTCAGTTTTTGAGCCTTCAAATTTTGGTTCCTAGCCCATTCTTGAGCTAAGCTAGTCTTCTGTATGTATAGGGCTTGATCCCCTTTGGGCTTTCCACATTTCTTGACTGCTTTTAGTTGCAAGGATTTGATATAGAGATCAAGATACTTGAGTCATGCACTTTCTAGGTGCAAAGATCCTTCCTTAAGTTCTCCATTCTTCCAATCTATAGTTGGTTTGAATTCCCAGAGAAAGGGGTATCCTAGTATGACTCAGTCTCCTCCCAGGGACGTGATATAAAACTTCTGTAACTTGTTCCTTTTGTTATAATGGACCCTAAGCCAACAGAAATGTTTTAGTTCTCCTTTCTTGTTTTCAGTCCCATTGATGTTCCAGGACCATCATTGGTTCTTGAAGAGCTTGTCTCCCTATTCCTAGTCTCTTCCAAGTATCTTCATCCAGGAAGTTTTCTGTTGCTCCACTGTCTAGTAGAGCCTTTTCCGTGGCCACTCCTCGCGCCATGTGAAATGAGAAAGGGATGTTCATAGTTGCAATTCTCCTAATGTACATGGTGCAAGTCTCTGCTGCCCTAAGTCTGGCCATTGTCAAGACACATACTGCTGATCACTATGGACTCAGGAGCAGGTGGGCAAGGGTTGGAACAGACGGTACATGGTGTAAATGGTGTTGAACAGGAGGACAAGCCAAATGACTAGGAGATACCAGATGGGGACTGGTACATGTTGCAGAAGGCAGAGGCGAAGAGTAGAGGCCAGTGCAGCAAGGGGCTTTAAACAAGGCAGTCGTTGAAGAGTACCTTGAGGATGAGGGGGGACTTTAGACTGAGTGGATGCAGGGGAGTACTCAGGAAGATGAGAGTATCACAAATGGACAGTCTGACAACTGCCATGCTTCATTGGGGCTTATATACAGTGTACGGGGTCGATTACATGTTAAATAAGCGACCTATTAGCACCCTTATGTCCACAGGACTCAAAGGGAACTGCAGAGGAGCAATTGAGACTGGTATTGTTATGAGGAGTCAAACTACTACACACCTGCAGAGGAGCAATTGAGACTAAGGTATACTACTGCTCCTCTGCCTGTAATATCGACCTGACTAAGCCATAAGTCAATCCGAACAATGGAACTACTGTCTGGAGCATTGTGCTGACACCCCAGAGTGATATCTACAGTGCATCAGTAATAAATCACAATGACATTACAAAGAACTGGAACTATTCTAGACCCTTTGGTACCATCCTAATAGGACTACAGAGGCATAAACTTGCTTGTGTCAAGTTTCAGGCTTACTGAGCGCATTACTGATCATTGGGGAGCGATGACATCATTATGATGTCACTGTGGAGCGCTTAGTGAGCCTATGAGGTCACTGTGGAGTCGCTCAGTCAGCCATGATGTCATTGGAGCCTTGATGATGTCAGATGAGTTATGCAACAGTTTCTAAGAGTTTGTGCTGCTGTTTCGGGTTCTTGGTGGCTGGGTGACCATGTGGCTGCCACACAATGATTACCCGATTAGGAAACAGGTGCCTGGTCATGTTATAGTGCCTTTGCAATAGCGATATCTTGTACCGCAGGAGGGGTAGCCCAGGAAATGGAAGGGAGTTGGCAATGCAAAGTGAGAGAGGTCTCTCTTGAGTGAAATGGGACAATCTACGGCCAGGACCTGGCCTTGGTTCATAACAGCCATCGACCTTGGGTTTATCAAAAATCCTCATCAGCCATTATTTTGTCCAGAAAAGCATCCTTTTCTTCTGTCTTCATCCCTTTATTAGCTGCCATGATACTATTGATGTCATAGGCAGGGGGTTGTTCCTCTTCTTTAGAGTCTTTTGCAGGTTCATCTTCCTCTGCTTCGGTGGTTCAAGCCTTGACATCTTTTCCTTTTTGTTTAGAGTCATCTTTCTTCTTCCTCTGGGGGCATTGCCGGCTCATGTGCCCAACCTTTTTGCATATAAAGCATTTCCCTTCTGCTTGTAACTTCTTCTTTTCTTCTTCACCAAGTCTTGAAGTGGCCCTGACTACATCTATGTCCATGGCATTAGGATCCTTTCTGGCTTTCTTCTCCTTCCAATTCCTGAGTCGTTGTGCCCTGGAACTTAGGTTCCCGGATGCTCCTAAGGCATTTTTCATTTCATGCTGAGCTGCTGCCTCTTCCCTTGCTATGGTTTGCCATGCATCTAGGTTTGCAGCTGCAGGTAAGGGCCTTCTTTGGAGGATCATGGCATGTAAGTTTCTTCGAAGCCCATCCCTGAATAATTTGACCATCCCTTGAGTATTTCTAGGCCATCCGGACATGAGTAGGTATTGATTAAAGGTCGCAATGTAGTCATCCAATTCTCCTTCCTTCATAGTGAGTTGTTGGATGTTCATTGTGGCATCTTCTACAG
Organism: Russula earlei; assembly: GCA_025769875.1. Classification (NCBI taxonomy): domain Eukaryota; kingdom Fungi; phylum Basidiomycota; class Agaricomycetes; order Russulales; family Russulaceae; genus Russula; species Russula earlei. The sequence goes on along the minus strand of JAGFNK010000090.1, from coordinate 20,989 downwards.
TGGTACTATCATGCCACTGATTCAGGAAGTCCATTGAGAAGAGGTACCACAGATCTTCATCTTCCCGAAGGTGAGTTGGTGCCAATTGGTTTGTGTTGTCCCCTTGTACTCTTCTTATCAAGGTTTCCAGTTGTTGGATTACCCACCCATTGAGTTAATCCCCTTTTATAAAGGACAAGGTGCAGGCTACCCTCTCGTATGGCACTATCATGATGCTGCTTTGAGAATTCATGATCCTATACAGCTCAAATTCTTTCATGAACTGTATAGTCTTCTTCCTATTCCCTGCGAACATTGCTGGTGGTTGTCCTCTCATTGATCCTGTTCCTCCAGGGACTCCTTGAGCTGGTCCAGGGATCACTGCTTGGGGCAGGCCTCCTCCAGGCGGTACTCCTCCTGGTGGTACTCCTCCACCTGGTGGTCCTCCTCCACCTGGTGCTCCTCCATCTGGTGGGTCTCCTCCTTGTTGTACATTGGGCACTAGCATTGTTCCATGATGAGTGGCATACAAGTTCCCAGATGTCGAATGGGTGGTTTGTGTCGCTATTTGAGTGGTAGTAGCCATTATTTCAGTTGCTGCTTGTGTCAAGTCTATGGCTGTGGCAAAATGTTTGGTGAGCTTGTCTATTGGCTCCTTGTTCTTTTCGATTACTGGAGTGTCTTTGGGAGATTCTGATTCCTTTGGCTCACTGACACTGGTGATAGATATGTCTTGTTCCAGTTCACTCCTAAAGAGCCACCTGGTGGTATAGGGCTTAGCTTTGGTTCCTAAACCAAACTCTTCTGGATTGGTAATGAAGTTGTCTTCAAGCACGTAGAACCCGTCCTTGTCCCAATCAATGAAATACCAGTGATTGTTTATGTATTCTGCAGGTCGGACTTTGTTGTTAAATTGAACGTTGAAAAATCCTCCTTCTGGTTTTTCAGTAGGATGCCACCATGCTCCTACACCAGTCAAGGAAAAGTTTTGAAGGTCCCGAGTTCTTCCTTTAAACTGTGCGTATCATTTTCTGTTACTTCCTGTCTTGAATGGAGTGTTGATTGAATCTGACACCAGTTTTGCCTAGCTTTCAGTTATGATACCAACAAGCTTGTTCTTGGCAAAAATACCAATGGGTTTGACTATGTTCTATATCCTTTTTCTCCAGGTTATAAAGTCTTGGAGGAGTTCCTAATCAACACAGGTTCCTCCCTATGACTACTTCTGCATAAGTTGGGATCTGAATTTTGCTCCTACTTGGTGCAAAGGTAAGTATGCTTGACTTATGTTAAGATTGGATTGATCTTAGTACTGACTCTTAGTGAAAGAGTTGCTTGATATAGTTCAAGCACTAGACTTCGATTCCTTTGATATTATCTCAGGAAGATTAGGTGTAAGAGAAGAGAGGGGCCACTTTCACTATAGAGTTCTTTGATAGATTTGTATAGAGTATTTGACAAGATGAATGTTTCTTGTTTTGAAAGAGTTCTTGTACCTATACTATGAGATCCCTACACATAGTAATCACTGCCATATCCCAATGACATACACCTCCTAGGTACCTGATCCCAACATCCTTCTAGCCAAAACCTGCTGTAGCCCTGTAGGACTTGAACCTCCCACAGTCCACTGAGGTGAGCACCCCCTCAGTACCTTTGCTTTGTCCCAACCTGGTAGTACAGCCATACCAGTTGGTAGACAGACTTCCTAGTATCTGTCAGCGCATCAGTCAGCAGTGAGTAAGCCATTACTGATCAACGAGTAAGCAAGTTAGTAAGCAATCACTAAGCCATCACTAAGCCAGATGAATAAGAGCATATGAGTAATCAGGATGAGTCACCAATGCATAGGTAAGTGACAAGAAACACAGAACACAAGAATCCTAACAGAAATGCTTCATATGCAAGAAGGTTGGACATATGAGCCAACAATGCCCTCAGAGGAAGAAGAAGGATGATCCTAAACAAAAAGGAAAGGATGTCAAGGCTCAAACTACAGAAGCAGAAGAAGATGAACCCATGAAGAATTCTAAAGAAGAAGAACAACCCTCTGCTTATGATATCGATAGTATCATGGTGGCAATTAAAGGAATGAAGACAGAAGAAAAGGATGCCTTTCTGGACAAAATAATGGCAGATGAGGATTTTTGATAAGCCCAAGGTTGATGGCCAGACTTAGGTGTTACCAAGTGGTTTGGGGTCCGGAAGATGCCGGAACACCTGAACTATGGACTGCACTGTTTCTATCATGTGTGCATCAGATCTTGACCATTTATGACCATTGATATCGCATTTGGAATGCATTGATCGTATCTTTCTGAAGATGTACTGAAGAAGCAATGAGTAGCATTGCTTCTGTCCCAGATGTTCCTGTACTGCCACGTATGTCACTTCCTTGATTAGGAAAGTACTTATGACACCAAGATTGCTACTAGGGAAGCACTTAATGCTTCCAGCACCAAGATTGTTTACATAGAAGCAACCTTGCTTCTATGAGCCACCTATTTGCTTCTATAGCACCAACCAGTACTACAGTAGCACAAACCTTATCCCTGTAGGGCTATATAAAGCCCCCAGTTGTAACAGTTGAGCCCTAAGCTCAACTTAATTTGCCAATCCCAAACAGTTGACTCCTACCCCATCTGCAGAGCCCCTCTCATCTTGTTGCCATACTCCAGAAGGATCTAACACTCCTTCCCCTCCACAAGTATTGCTTGCTTGACTCAAGCATATCTGCATTGGTAGGATGTGTTCATAGATGTGACCATTGATCTTATTTAAGGCACTTTGGAGCCTTAACACTATTGCCATGTCATCTAGGTAGTTACAGGTGTTTTCAGGGTACTTGAGGAGCCAAGGTCAGAGGGTGTGGTTCATTGCTTGTTGGAAGGCTGCTGGGGCGTTGGTGAAGCCAAAGCCCATTACCATGGGGATGAATGTGCCAAATTGGGTTTTGAAGGCCCCCTTGTGCTGGTCCTCTGGATGGATCAGGATATTATTGTAGCTGGCTCTGACATCAAATTTGCTAAAGGTGGTCTTGCCCCTTAGACGGTGTAATTGTTCTTCCATGTTTGGTAGAGCATGATAATCTGGGATGGTGGCATTGTTAAGTTTCCAGTAGTCTACTACCATTCTTGGGGCAGTACCATCCTTCTTTTGGACAAAGAAGACAGGAGATACAAAGTCTGAGATGCCATCCTTGATGAAACCTTTGGCCAGATCTTCCTGTATCTGTCTTGACAGTTCTTGTTTTTCATTCTGGGGGAGGGGGTAGGTTCGACAATCAAGGAATTTGGGGGCATCAGGTTTCAGGGTGATTCTGAAGTTGAGTTCCCCTCGACTGGGTGGGAGTCATTTGGCTGCTTCTTCCAAGAAGACCTTTTGATGCCATGAGTATTCAGGGGGAATGATGGTTGACCTTATTTGTGCAACTTGGATCTTTGGCAGGTTTGTTAGGGATACAGGGGTGAGAAGGACCCCTAAGTGGTTTCTAAGGTGACCGGTGCTCCAATTGATGAGGGGGTTTATCACCTTCAAGAAGGGATATCCAAGGATCATTCTATCTTCTCCCAAATTGGTGACATAGAAGGTGAGAAGTTGGGTGGTGGGTCCATGACATACAGCCATGTGGGCGTAATGGGTTAGCGCTCCTCCTTGGTTGTTAGTGCCATCCACATTGATAATGGGTCTGGGGGTTCTGAGGGTTCAAAGTGGGATTTGTAATTTTCCCACAATTCCTTGGCTAATGAAATTTTCTGTTGCTCCGCTGTCTAGGAGCACTTGGCCAGTCTTTCCATTTGTTGTGATCATAAAGGGAACTTTCATTGAGTTTTCTTTATGTTGGACAATGGTATCTATTTGGGCCTTAGTACCGACTGTTGTACCTTGGCCTAGAGAAAATCCTCTTTGAGGATGAGGTCCCAAAGTTTGGCTCTATCCTCTGCTGGCAATGCTTTCATGTGGGCCACCATAGTGGAGGCTTCTTCCTCCTTGGGTGGTTCTGAGGTTGGTTTGGTGGTGTGTGCCTTGGAAGTAGTGGGGACTGTATTCTTAGGACATTCCTTGCTAAGGTGTCCCTTTTCTCTACAACAGAAGCAGCGCCCTTCTTTGGCTAGTTGTTTTCTTTCCTCTTTGGTGAGTTTCTTGAAATTGGACTTGGTGGTGTCCACTTGCATTCGATCAGGGTGGTGGGTTTTGTGTTCTGTGGTGGGGAAGGTTTTTCTTCCCTTGAGTTTTTCTCTAATGGTGATGAAGCAGTGGTGTTGTCTTCTGGCTTCTTCCTTCCACTCTTGGAGGGTGGTGGGCCAGACGTCTCTATTGAGAATTGTGGCGTAAAGTCTGCATTTTAGTCCATTTTTGAAACTCTTGATGGTGATTATGTCAGTTTCAGGCCATCCAGATTTGGCCAAGAGTTGTTCAAAGGTGGAGATGTAGTCATCTAGAGACTCCTTCATTTTGTGTTTGGCAAGAGCTGCTTGGGTGTCTTCCTTTTCTGCTGTATTGGTGAACTTAAATGTGAAGTCTGTGACAAAGTCATTCCATAATGCTTCGTCCATTCTGTTGACAGGGTTTTGGGCCCTATTAACTTTTTGTCAAGACTCACTGTTGAACAATCCAGTTCAAGAGCAAGGGGTTAGTTCAGAGATGAGTCAATAGATGTCGAGGACAGCGTGGGCTAGGAGTAGAGTCCAGAGCAGTAACAAGTACCAAAGGGGTACAGTTACTGGTACAGTTGAGCATGCGCACAGAGAGGAGGCCAGGGTAGTCACAAGGGGACAGTCCTTAAAGGAGTATCCCAGGAATGGAGAGTGCCGTAAACAAATGGACAGTCTGAGGACTGTCTGCTACTTTATTGAGCACTTATATACTACAAGAGAACTGCTAAATAGGGAACAAGTCATAACCTTGTTATCAAGCACAGTAGTGTGCTGAGTAAGAAATTGGGGTGTGCTTACTGAGCATGCTCAGTCATGCTCAGTAAGCTGCTGAGTAAGGAGGCTCCTCTTGATGAGTAAGAGCCTTCACTGTCCACGTGTTCACTACTTTAGTGCACGTGTAAACACCTGATTCATTTTCCGTTAGTTAGTTTAGGGCCGGTCATTTTAGGACTTGTAGTTTGCTCTAGGGAATAGTGTTATCTTATAAGGCCCCTTATATAGTTCTATTAGGGTCCTTTGAGTCGACCCTAGTACTTCTATTAAGGTCCTTAGTATTGCCTTATAGTTCATTCTATAGTTATTAGAGTTAGTCTAATAACATGTTGTAGGGTCTTTGATACTGTGTCAGTGCTTATTGTAGGGCACCTAGAGTCGTCCTAAAGGGTCCTTGGGAAGGCCCTAATACTGTCCTTTATTGCTAAAAGGATTGCCATTAAGTGGGGCTTGCTGTATGTTGATTGTGCTGAGAATTGCTCGTGCGACAATGCACGCGCGATATTGTGGACACCTCTATTCACCCCTTTTGCTTGTGTGAACAGGGTGACACCATAGAGGCTGGGTTTCCTCTCATAAGGAAGGGTCCTTCAAGGACCCTCTGCGGAGAATGGTTCATGACACTTTTTCCCTGAGTGCAGTTGCCTGCAAATTGACCCATCCTTTGACTTTTTCTCCCTGAATGTAAGAGAGGGCCAGCATTGTTCATTTGAAGGGGGAGACCATTACTGCTTTGTCATCATTGAGACCCTGGTACAAGTTAAATTCCATGATAAAGTGTTTTGTTTTGTTTCTTTCCCCTGTGAATGCTGAAGGCTCCTTTCCACTGAAGGACCCGTTAGTACCTTGTGGTGCTGGGGCAGCTGCTTGAGGGGGTGGGGCAACAACTGGGGGGGCCTGAGCGGTGGCCTGGGGTGGTTGCACAGCAACTTGGGGTTGGGCTGCCATAATAGGTTCAGGGGGGTTCTGTGGTTCGAGTTCTGGGGTTTCAATGAGTTCCTGGTTTTCAGGGAGGTCCTCTGGTTCTAACACAGGGGATTCAAAGGGTGTCTGAGTTTCAACAATGTTTTCTGGTTCAGGGGGGTTGCCTTCTGTAGAAGAGGCTTCTGATTCTGATGGTGGTTCATAGAGAGGATCATTTTCCCTACAGTAGCCTAGTCCAAGGCTGTTTCCAATGAGTTCTAGGTCTTGGTGAGTGTAGAGCTGTCCTCTTCTGAGTTGTAGCTTGAACCAATGGTTGTTGATGAATTCAATGGGTAGTTCTTCATTGTTTTCAGTGGTGACATAGCAGAGGAAGGTGTGAAAGCTGTCCCAAGTAGCAGTTCCTACAACGTGTTCAGGGAGGTCTGGGGAGGGTCTGGGTTGGACACAGATCCAACAGTTTGATGGTAGTTCAAGGTTGATCTCCAGAATGGAGTAAGGAAGCTTAGCTTGTGTTATGGCATCGTGGCCATAGGAGCATTAGCTCACAGTTCAATGGGGCCAAGTCCCTGTGACTTGGTTCAAGGGTTCAGTGGGAGCCGGCTCAAGGAGACTGGATCAAAAGAATTAGTGTCTCAAGGCTGAGTCAGACAATGAATCAGTCCGCAGACAGAGTTGATCTTCTGGTTTCACAGAAGAGGAGGATGATGATGAGAGAGAGGCAGAGGAGGAAGAGGAACACAAGGGTTCCTTGAGGTGTGCTCAAGTCAAGCAGAGTATAGGCCAGCACAAGCAAGTTGTGATTGAGAGAGTATACAGGGCAAGGGATGCAACAGGAAATGGGACAAAGCTAAGCTTGGGACATTCCCCAGCTTTTACAGGTGCTTAAATACTGTATGTAGCGAGGCTGTACAGTACCATATGCAGAACAATAGATAAAAGTGAACCAATAGCAAAAGGGACTCAAACAATAGATGAAACACAACAGGTGAAACAATAAGGGGTTATCAACATCAAGGGATGAAATGGTAACCGAGGGGACAAGGATGATGGAAGAGAACAATAGCATAAGTAAACAATAACAAAAGAGGTTAGAGATGAACCAACAAGGGGGAATTCATGACATTCTGCCTTCTTCAGATGTAGGGTGTATCCACACACGCCTAATCATTATCTGTGTCTTTGGATGTAGGGTGTATCTGTACACACCAAATCATTATCTTATCACATGACAAGTGCATACTGTCTACCAGGGGAATTGATACTGACCCTCCTTTCCCCTGCACAACTCTTGGTCCCTACAGGACCGGTGACATACTCTGCCTTACTTTCACATGAACTGGATTGTCAGCACTTTGTTCCATGCCTCCAGAAACCCCATTAGATTCCCTCACACCACACTTACTCTACTTTACCCCACCTATACAGCCAGTTCCACACACTCTGCCACACTGTTTATGCCATCATCACTTAGCATTGTCAGGACAATATATTGGTCCACTGCATCCACTCTCAACTTGGTCTTATTTGTGTCTGTGTTCCAAATGTTTCAGAGGGACAGCACACAGATCCAAGAGGGTGCTTATCGCATATGGCTTGGCTATGCAGAAGCAATCACTCAGCTACATATCAGGAAGGCACTTTATCAGATTTTGCCAATGAGTGGCAAGTTGCATATCCATATGTGATCAGCATGCTTGTAAAAATTGGTACCTGGGAACAATTGATCTTATAGATCTTATCAAATGGGTGTGCTGCATGCAAATCTTGGAGATTTCATGTGTGTTTCAGTTGCACAGTGGTTCACCCAATTTACAAGGCATTGACATTGATGAAACCTTTTCACCAGTAGCCAGGTCCAAGTCTTAGCAACTCTTATTCAGCATTGGCTGCACTAGCATATGAATTGGGAGATCTGAGGATGTCTTGTCGACATCCATTATTGGCTCACTGGGTGATGAAGATTAGAATTATTTGGAGCAATTGCAAGGTTTCATCACACCAAAAACACTTTTTGGTCTTACACAGGCCTCTTGTACATGGGACTTATGTTCTCATGGAGTCCTTAGTGACTCATGCTCACATGCACGCATTCTCATGTGGGCATCAGTTTCATATGCACACATTCCTATGCAGGCACTTATCTTGGCTTCATGCACACACATTCTCATGTGGACATATGTCATTGCCAAGATGTGGGGGGATCCATTATCATTTTGCTTATCACTTCAAATCCTCTCTGTCGATGACATTATTATCATTAGTGATCCTCACAGTTGCTTGCACTCACATCTATGTGCTCTATCTTTGTCTATGTGCTATGAGTTGACAGATCTAGGCAAGATTGCATCATACCTCAGGATCCACATTACATGCAATTGCTTGGCTAACACAGACATCAATCAATCAAGGTACATCTTGGATTGCTTCTGGATGGTGGATTCCACTCCACTTCTGTAATCTTGGAGGTCTTACCTCAGGATGGCAGACTTCTGTTCTGCTTCCACATTCCATTCTGCTCCAACATGGAAATCCATTTGATCAAGCACTCTGGAGAAGCAACACCTATAGTGATTAGGCAATATATTGATGTTTTAACAGCAGCCTCCCCTATGTGCAGATTGGAACACTTCACTGGACACTGTCATGAACCATTTCCTGGAGAGGGTCCTTGAAGGACCCTTCCTTAGTAGAGGAAACCCAGCCTCTATGATGCCACCCTGTTCACACAGACAAAAGGGGTGAGTAGAGGTGTCCACAATATTGCACACACATTGTCGCATGAGCAATTCTTGGCACAATCAACATACAGCAAGCCCCACTTAGTGGCAACCCTTCTAGCAATAAAGGACAGTGTTATAGCCTCTCTAAGGACCCCTTAGGACGACTCTAAGTGCTCTACAAAGGCACTAACAGGATACTAAAGACCCTACAACACGTTATTAGACTAACTCTAATAACCATAGAATGAACTATAAAGCAAAACTAAGGACCTTAATAGAAGTATTAGGGTCGACTGTAAGGACCCTAATGGAACTATATAAGGGACCTTATAAGCAACTCTATTCCCTGAACCAAATTACAAGTCCTCAAATGACCAGCCCTAAACTAACTAACAGTAAATGAATCAGGTGCTTGCATGTGTACTGAAGCAGTGAACATGTGGACAGTAAGGGCTCTTACTCATCCATCAATTGTGCTTGATAACAAGGTTATGACTTGTTCCCTATTTAGCAGTTCTCTTGTAGTATATAAGCACTCAATAAAGTAGCGGACAGTCTTCAGACTGTCCATTTGTTTACAGCACTGTCTACCCCTGGGATACTCCTTTAAGGACTGTCCCCTTGTGATCATCCTGGCCTCTTCCCTGCATGACTTTTCAATACTACCAGTAACCATACTTATTTGGTATTTGGTGCTGCTTTGGACCCTACTTCTTGCTCATGCTGTCTTGGACATTTATTGACTTGTCTTTGAACTTATCTCTCGCTCTTGAACTGAATTATTCAACAGTGAGTCTTGACAGACACTCTACAGGCAGTCTCTTGACTGCATTCACACTCCTTTCCTTGTAGTCTCTTGACTCTGCATCCACACATGTTCACCTTTCCCTTTGGAGTCTCTTGACTCACAGTCTTATCAACTCACCCACTTGCTGATGGTCTACCAAGATGCACACATGCCACACATGACTGCACTCCTTCATCACTGGGTTAGAGTCATTTTGATCTAATCTACTAATTGTCTCAATCATGGGATGTCATGGTAATGAGCCATGTCAGTTCTCAAGCTTGAAGACAAGTTGACAGTAGAGATGTGTTCAAGAAATGGGCCAGTTCCTGTGTGTAAAGAATAAGGATCCCTGCAGCAGTCAAAGTGTTTTATGCTAAACAGGTTATGGCCAACAGACCCTTCCTAGTATGACTCGGTCCATTGAGAAGCGAGGGTAAGTTGTAATGGGATAGACTAGGGCTGGTTCCACTAGCTATATGCATTCAAGTCTGTCAGAGACCTTGAACAATGCAGAGAGAGTAGGGGAAGGTAGGTCTTAAAGGAGGAGAGCTCTTCTCAGTAGAGTGAAGAGAGACTCTTAGGGAAGGAAGGGATAGGTAGAGTAGATGGTAGTTGGTGTGTGTGAAGAGTTGGTGAGATGGAGATGTGGATGTGGTTTGAGGATTAGGAGTGAAGTGGGTTGCAGGTGAATATGTTGGACAAGAGTGGGTTGGATTCTACAAGAGACCAAGCTTAGAGCTTTGGTCACAAAGTACTGAGCTTATATATACAGGAGAAGTGCAGCAATAGCTGCACTTTGACTGTGCTACTAGTATAGTAGGAGTCATAGTAAGTAGGAGTCATAAGGATGAGGCCATGAATGAGTCAGAACCAAGTAACTGTGCTGCACAGTAAGTGCACAGCATTGCACAATCAAAACTAAGAAGTGAATATAAATGGAAAGAGAACCAAACAAAGGGAAAGTAACAGCAATCCAGTGTTACCTGGATGTGTTATGAACCAAGGCCAGGTCCTGGCCGTAGAATGTCCTATTTCACTCAAGAGAGACCTCTCTCACTTTGCAGTGCCAACTCCCTTCCATTTCCTGGGCTACCCCTCCTGTGGTACAAGATATCGCCATTGCAAAAGGCACTATAACATGACCAGGTACCCATTTCCTAATCGGGTAATCATTGCATGACAGCCACATGGTCACCTAGCCACCAAGAACCTGAAACAGTGGCACAAACTCTTAGAAACTGTTGCATAACTCATCTGACATCATCAAGGCTCCAATGACATCATGGCTGACTGAGCGACTCCACAGTGACCTCATAGGCCCACTAAGCGCTCCTCAGTGACATCATAATGATGTCATCGCTCCACAATGATCAGTAATGCACTCAGTAAGCCTGAAACTTGACACAAGCAAGTTTATGCCTCTGTAGTCCTATTGGATGGTACCAAAGGGTCTAGAATAGTTCCAGTTCTTTGTAATTGACCCTGTACACTGTATATAAGCCCCAATGAAGCATGGCAGTCATCAGACTGTCCATTTGTGATACTCTCCTCTTCCTGGGTATTCCCCTGCGACCGCTCAGTTTAAAGACTTCCCTTGTCTCCAAGGTACTCTTCAATGACTGCCTTGTTTAAAGCCCTCTCGCTACACTGGCCTCCAGCCTTCGCCTCTGTCTCTTGCAACACCTACCAGTCCCCATCTGGTACCTCCTTGTCATTTGGCTTGTCCTCCTGTTCAATGCCGCTTACACCGCATATCATCTGTTCCGACCCTTGCCCACCTGCTTCTGAGTCCTTAGTGATCAGCAGTACATGTCTTGACAGGATGTGTATAGATCACATGATAATGCAGATGGGATCACTAGACAAAGAGATCATGAGACCAGTAAGTAAAGGGATGTATGTAAGCAAGCAGTCCATAGCAAAGGTAAGAAGTAAATGTAAAAGGAAAATGGTGTAACACAGGAGGATGTTGAGATTCTCATTGATTTGGTGTGTTACCACTACCCTGGGATGTTGTGATATAATCACAGGCCAGATGCATTGACACATTGGTTACATGGACTGGGCACCACTGGCTTAGCTCAGGCACATGATGTGCCAGATCGCATGGACTGGCTCAGTGCATATGCTGAGATCTGCATTAGTTACAATGATAAGTTAATTGTTGACAATCAGTAGCTACTCATGACTGATCCTTTATGATACAAGTTGGTAGTTATGATTACTTTGCTTAGAGATGCTCTCACATATTTAAGTGGCTCTCAATTAGCTAGATTGCTTCAGTTTTGTCTTACACAAAATGAAGTGAGTACTTAGTGTTTCCTATCTTATCTATTGCATCTAATCATGAATTGTAGATATCTTTTGATAGGAATTACTGAATTATAGTTTTGTCTTACACAAACTGAAATATCTTTTGATAGATCTTGAGGATCTTATCGTTATCACATAACCTGCACCCTCTATTTTCAACACCAAAGGATGCCAGTATTCGAGTTCATTCTGTCAGACATGGTAAACTTGAAACTGGTGAGGGTGAAAGGTGTATGCTGCACAATCAGGGGGGTCAAGGAAGCAGTGCAGAATGGGATGAAGGTTTTCTTGTTCAGGGGAAGGGTTGTCTTCTGTGTAAGTCCCTGGGAGGGGAAGAACTGCAATGGGGGGAAGTTCAGGTGACGGAGATAGTCCTGGATCAAGGGGAAAAGATTGGGGAAGAGTGAGAAGTTGGATGTCAGGAGTGTGAGTGTCATGAATGCTCTCAAAGAGTCCATTCTATGAAGGGGACTTTGAAGGGACTTAATGAGGAATGCATACAACTACTGACAAGCAAGACAATGGTGCCAAGATTGACTCCAGGTATATCTTACATAATAGTCCATTACACAGGATTGAACCCAAGACCCTTGTTACAGAAGCCAGCTATGGCCTTCTGTTGAAAGGGGATTAAACAATGAGCATTGTACACTTACAAGACAACAGTGCCAAGTTTGGCTCCAAGTTGCCTCAAAAGATAGCCCACTGCCAGGATTGAACCCAGGACCTCTAACCAACCAGACCAAACACTCATGGCCATTGAGCTATCCAGTCTTTACTACAGTAAAGTGGTTCAACCTTTATAACCACTCAACACATGAGATGAAAACTCAACCTGGAGACTCCTAAAATGGAGATCCACATGCCCAGGTTCCTAGGAGAGAGTCAACAAGGTTTACTAACTGTATTAGTAAGCCTGAAGTACAGCAAATGACCCATGAAGTTCACACGACAATCACATGGACTCCAAGAACTATTACTCATCACCAAAGCCCTCCTTACTCAGCAGGTTACTAAGCATGACTGAGCATGCTTACCAAGCACCCCCAGGTGCCTTACTCATCCAGCTATTGTGATCGATAACAAGGTTACAGTGCATCCCTTATTTAGTAGCTCTCTTGTAGTATATAAGCACCCAATAAAGTACCGGACAGTCTCCAGACTGTCCATTTGTTTACAGCACTCTCTACCCCTGGGATACTCCTTTAAGGACCATCCCCTTGTGATCATTCTGGCCTCTTCCCTGTGTAACTTCTCAATACTACCAGTAACCATACCTCTCTGGTACTTAGTACTGCTCTGGACCCTACTTCTTGCCCATGCTGTCTTGGACATCTATCAACTCATCTTTGAACTTATCCCTCGCTCTTGAACTGGATTGTTCAACAGTGAGTCTTGACAGTGAGGCTGTGGAGACCCAGCAATTGGAATGTCATTAGACACTTAGTGGGTTGACTTATCAGCATGGTTTTGTGGGAGACTGTCCAGATGTTAGGACTCACTGTTGAACAATCCAGTTCAAGAGTGAGACAGCAGCTTGGAGACAAGTCAACTGAGTTCAAGGACAAAGTTGGCAAGGAGCACAGTCCAGATGAGTAGTAAGTACCAGAGGGGAACTGGTACAGGCTGTGAGAGATGATCACAGAGAGAGAGGGCCAGGGTGTACTAGATAGGGTGGTCACAAAGGAGTACCCTTGGTACTAGAGTGCCACAAATCAAATGGACAGTCTGAAAACTGTCCACTACTTTATTGAGCTCTTATATACTATATATCAAAACTCACTGTTGAACAATCCAGTTCAAGAGTGAGACAGTAGCTTGGAGACAAGTCAACTAAGTTCTAAGTCAAAGTTGGCAAAGAGCATGGTCCAAACAAGTAGCAAGTACCAGAGGGGAACTGGTACTGGCTGTGAGAGATGGTCACAGAAGGAGAGAGCCAGAGTGTACTAGATAGGGTGGTTGCAAAGAAGTACCCTTGGTAATAGAGTGCCACAAATCAAATGGACAGTCTGAAGACAGTCTGCTACTTTATTGAGTGCTTATATACTACAAGGGAACTGTGTAATAGAGAACAAGTCATAACCTTGTTATCAAGCACAATTGATGGATGAGTAAGAAGTCAGATCATGTTTAGTGAGCATGCTCAGTCATGCTCAGTAAGCTGCTGAGTAAGAAGGTCCCTATTGATGAGTAAGGGCCCTTAGTGTCCATGTGTTCACTGCTTAGTGCACATGCAAAGCATCTGATTCATTTACTGTTAGTTAGTTTAGGGCCAGTCATTTTGGGACTTGGGGTATTTGTCAGTGGAGTAGTGTTGCCTATAAGGCCCCTTGTACAGTTCTATTAGGGTCCTTAGAGTTGACCCTAATAGTCATATTAAGGTCCTTAGTATTGCCTTATAGTTTGTTCTACAGTTATTAGAGTTAGTCTAATAATGTGTTCTAGGGCCTATAGTATCTTCATTAGTGTCCAATGTAAGGCACTTGAGGTTGTCCTAGAGGGTCTTTAGCAAGCCTTTAATATTGTCTTTCAATGCTAGAAGGGTTGCTACTAAGTAGGGCTTGCTGTATGTTGATTGTGCCTAGAATCAATTGCATGATAATGTGTGCACAATATTGTGGACACCTCTACTCACCCCTTTTGGTCATATGAACAGGGTGGCATCATAGAGGCTGGGTTTTTTTCAAATAAGGAAGGGTCCTTCAAGGGCCCTCTCTTGGAAATGGTTCATGACAAGTGTTAGCTCAAGGTTCAGTGGGGGCCAAGTCCCTGGACTTGGTTCAGTGATTCAATGGGGCTGGCTCAAGAAGACTGGTACAGGGGTTTAGCATCTCAAGACTAAGTCAAACAATGACTTAGTCTGCAGACAGAGTCAGTCTTCTGGTTACTTCACAGAAGAGGAGGAAGAGGAACACAAGGGTTCCTTGGGGAGAGCTCAAGTCAAGCAGAGTAAAAGCCAGCACAACAAGTGATGATTAAGAGAGGATACAGGGTAGAGATTGTGACAGGAGATGGGACAAAGCTAAGCTTGGGGCATTCCCCAGCTTCTACAGGCACTTAAATACTGTATGTAGTGAGGCTGTACAGTACTACTGCATGAGGTTAGGTAGTTGGCCACCCTGACAAGTTGGCCGCAGGGGACTTTCTGGACTTTCTAGAGTATTAATGCCTGTGTAGTTGATTTGGGCAGTAAGAACTATGTCCTGTCATAAACCAGTTCCCGGAGAGGGCCCTTGAAGGACCCTTCCTTAGGAGAGGAAACCCAGCCTCTATGGTGTCACCCTGTTCACATGGACAAAAGGGGTGAGTAGAGGTGTCCACAATATCATGCGTGCATTGTCGCGCAAGCGATTCTCGGCACAATCAACATACAGCAAGCCCCACATAATGGCAACCCTTTTAGCAATAAAGGACAGTATTATAGCCTCCCTAAGGACCCTTTAGGACGACTCTAAGTGCTCTACAATAGGCACTAACACAATACTAAAGACCCTACAACGCATTATTAGACTAACTCTAATAACTATAGAACGAACTATAAAGCAATACTAAGGACCTTAATAGAAGTATTAGGGTTGACTCTAAGGACCCTAATAGAACTATATAAGGGACCTTATAGGCAACTCTATTCCCTGAACCAAATTACAAGTCCTCAAATGACCAGCCCTAAACTAACTAACAGTAAATGAATCAGGTGCTTTGCACATGTACTAAAGCAGTGAACACATGGACAGTAAAGGCTCTTACTCATCAATAGGAGCCTTCTTACTCAGCAGCTTACTGAGCATGACTGAGCATGCTCAGTAAGCATGCTCCAACTTCTTACTCATCCATCAATTGTGCTTGATAACAAAGTTATGACTTGTTCCCTATTAGACAGTTCTCTTGTAGTATATAAGTGCTCAATAAAGTAGCGGACAGTCTTCAGACTGTCCATTTGTTTATGGCACTCTCTATTCCTAGGATACTCCTTTAAAGGACCATCCCCTTGTGATCATTCTGGCCTCTTCCCTGCATAATTGCTCAACACTACCAGTAACTATACCTCTTTGGTACTTGTACTGCTCTGGACTTTACTTCTCACCCACACCATCCTGGATGTCTATTGACTTGTCTTTGAACTTCTCCCTTGCTCTTGAACTGGATAGTTCAGCAGTGAGTCTTGACTTCTGTGATATTTCAGGGCCAGTGACAGAATTCAGAATGGGGCCGAAACATACCATTGTAATGCAAGGTTCATTATCATTTTAGTGCTACTTAAAGGCATTGATCTAACAATTGCTGACAGCATATCCATCTCTCCCTATGGTTGGACAGACCAAGAGTTGGGTTCAGCATGGCTTCAAAATGATTTTGATCCTGTGACACAAGACAAAGCTGCTGGACAGTATTGGCTTTTAATCTTGGATGGCCATAACTTGCACTGCACCTTCACATTCTGCAAGTATGCTGCCGACAAGAAGATTATTGTTATATGTCTCCCATCACACACCACACATGCCCTACAGCCATGCAATGTTGGTGCTTTTGGACCCCTCACACAGTCATGGAAATGCCACAGTCACTCTTGCATCACAATCTCTTATTGCAATCAGAAAAGATAATCTACTAGCTCATTACCACACCACACATGTCAATGCACTAAAGACTACAACAATTTAGTCTGCCTTCTGAAAAACTGGAATATAGCCACTGAATCATGATTCCATCCCTCTTTCAGCCTTTGAGCCATCAAAGAATACAACTACACAGGCTGCACAGCCTCTTCCTGCACATTTGCCATTTGCCATCCTCATCCCAATGCCTACCCCAACACCAACACCATCAGCCACAACAGTAACCATGCTCCACCATGATGCCAACACCCCAGGAGAAGGACTGGAGGAGTTGCTGAACAATGATGAGGAGCCAATGGAGTGGTATCACATTGATGTTCCCCCACCACTTCCAGGCACATCATCTCAGAATGCACTTTGGGCCAAGAACTTGATGTTCTGAGACATTATTGTGCAGGCTGGTATTGCTCTGGAGGAGGATTATGCACAAATGAAACTTATGGACCTGGAAAATGAGAGGTTGAGAAGGCAAGCATTTGAGAAGGCAAAGCAAAAAAAAACTGACCTCAGGACACACATGCCACATGACAGCCATTGAAAACTTGGACTTCCTTGCATGACAGGACTGGTAGAGGGGGATGAAAGACATCTTCAAAGAGGCTGCCCCACAATTCAAAGTCCTGAAGAAAAGCATTCTTCACCATCAGAGGGCAATTGAGAAGGTGGCCAAGCAAGAGGTAAAGAAGGCCACTATGGCCACTGCAAGGGCAGAAAGGGCTCGTGGCCATGTTAGATGTACCAGAGGTGGTAGACAAGGTGGAGGCAGATGTGCAAGAGGGAGGGGTGCAGCCATGGCTGAGGGCGGTGATACAGGTGCAGACAATTTGGATTCTGAGCCATCAGGGGCAACTGAGTCATCAGAGAGCAACTCATATTCAGACTCCAACAGTGAAGCAGAGATCCCAATTCCAAGATCACAATGACAGCACCAAATTTGGGTGATTCAAGGAGGCTGCTAGGAGGCAGCTGTTCCAGAGGTGAGTGAGGAAGTTGCAGCAGAAGACAATGGAAACTAACCTAGTACTGAGCAGCCACAGCCTCACCCAGGTCAGGGTACATGTGTGGGTAGCTTCTTGAGTGAGTCTTTGACTGAGCAGGGGGCTCCTTGAACCGTGACCACTACCAGGTCCGGATTTTCCCACGGCAAAGCCGGGGCAAGGATAGGCAGTGAGGATGACAGTGAGCTCAAGCCACCCATCCAAGCCTTTGTTTAGAGCAATGGCCCCCCTTCACACCAAGTAAATTGTATGAACAACCGCCCCACCAGGTGAACAGCAGAGACACCCTCTGTGACTTCCCCCCATACCTAGTGCCAACTGGCTAAATACAATCCCCCACCTTGAGCCCGCACCCTCCCTCTGAGACCAGACACCATCACCTCATGAGGATCCCACACAATGAAACCAGACTGACTGTGAGAACATAGATGGCCATGACATCGTGAGCAGAGGAACAGACCCTAACCCCCGTACACTACATGACCCACCCCAAGCCAAACTCAGCAAGAAATGCATACACCACCACCCTTCCCCCAGTAGACTAAGCACCCACCCAAATGTAAAACCTACATAGACCTGCTATAAAACACCCTGCCCCCTCGCCATGAAACTGTGTCACCCTAGTCATGTAAAATCCCCTCACCACTACCCTTGAACAACAACAGGCTCCCTCTTGCCACTGGAGATTGAAGCCCCCACCTCCACAACCAATGCCACCACCGCCACAAGCCATGCCCCACCCCCTTTCATACATCAAAGGACTCCTTTGACCAATGCAACACGAAACAGGACTAAAGGCACCACACGGCTCCTCCAAATCATAATATCGGAAGCAGCAGCAGCAGCAGGGGGCTCCTTGAACCGCGACCCACCAGGTCTGGATTTTCCCATGGCAAAGCCGGGGCAAGGATAGGCAGTGAGGATGACAGTGAGCCTGCAAGGCCAGAGCCACCCATCCAAGCCTTCGTAAAACTACGACCCCCTCACCAACTAAACCACCATCCACCAAACCGACTGGCCAAACCAATACATAACACAATCACTATGTACGCTAGCGTAATCTGCAATGAGAACTCCTCCCACATAAACACGCAACCCATACCGTACGACCACCCAGCTCCGCAACAATGAACAAGCAACACCAGCACCCTTCGTGAACACCCTACCCAACTCCCACCTCCCTCCCCTCCAACTGTCACTACCAATACCATGCCACCACAACCATGTGGAAACCACATGTGACCCAAACACCCTACCACCAGCCTGCCTTTCACCACCCAAAACAAAAGTCCTTTGTCCCCAAGAACATAAACCAACCCACTGAAACACAGGACCATCTGGTCTCTAGCGAGAGAGATGTGGCCACATGCACCACAAACTATGGCCCAACATCGTCTAGGCATCATACTAGGCTGTTGATGCCTCACCCTCCCCAACCAAAATGATGAACCACACCATGACCAGAACTGCTGTGGACGCAACCGGAAAGGAGCCACTCACCTCCTCCAAATATCAATCTCAGAGGCCGCACACCTAATCTGGGTCATGAGGTGCGAACAAGTAATCCAAGACTGAAACCCACACAAGGTGGCTTCGTGCCATCAACATGAGGCTCACCAACAACAAAATCACTGCAACACTTATCAAAGGGCCTTCGAGCTAGTGAGGGACACCTGGGAACATGTCCTTAGAAAACAATGGACCCTCCCGAATGACTGGATCTTCAACTGTGAGGTTTTAGTGGGTAGGAGGCTACAGTAAGTTTCTCGGCCATCTAACAGCGTATCTTGAGTCCCACACTGCCCCCACACCAGTAACCCATGGGGGGTGTGCGTAAATGCATTTCACCCCTCACATCCGGTCTCCGCACCGGCTACAGCGTGTCAGATAGAGCTGAATTAACTTTCTCCTGCTATCTTACCCTTATTATTGCCGTTTTCAGCGCACTTGGCGGAGCTTGAATTCCACCCAAATCAGCGCAGAAACCCCCTCAAACATGCGGGATGAATATCTCCCTCAAAACAGCTTCAATTCATATGAAATTTATTGTCCCTGAATTACCTGAATGAGGACTAGGCAGCCCCATTGTTTTCATGAGATTTGAGTGAGAATTGGTGGAGCTGGACTCAAGCCACCTCCACATGTGTATTAGATGAATTACAACTCAAAATCATAGTCTATATCTATTATTTTTCCCTCATGTTGTACCCATGGGCTGTCTTGAGGCAGCCCCATAGTGTTTTTGACTCAAGTGTTGTGGTGTGGCAACGTTGTTTCCAGTGCAATTGGAGTCGTGGCCAGCCACTCATCACCCCTCTCGCCTCTCGATTCTGACCATCCTTCTTGTTTTCACAGACAGAGAGGAGTGGGTTGCAAAGAGGGGTCCTATTCTGAACTCTTTCTGCTACAGAGTAGCTAGGGTGTTTTTATATACAGGAGAGAGGTACTAGAGATGAATGGCATGAAAGTGAATCAAGACTGGTTGAGACGGTCGAGGCGGTCGTGAAAGGCTTGAGACGCGAACGCATCTAGTGTGCCGAGGCATGCATGCGGCGCATGGTCAGTGGTTGAGGGCTGAGCAATGCGATCGAGGTCTTGATGTCGCATGCAGATGGCTTGTGGTGTGCAGTCGGTGGACTGCCTGGAACGAGAGGGAGGTGGCAAGGGATGAAAGGGAGCTGAGGGTGTCAGTCTTCATGTTGTGTCGTGTCGCATTTTCGCATGTGATTTTGAGGACAGCCATAATCTTCCTTACACCTCCCGGGGGCTTGAAAACTTTGACCGTCCTCGGTCAAGCGTCTGAATGCGAGTGTTTTGAGCCTTTCACGCCTGAATTATTGCCATTTTCAGCGCACTTGGCGGAGTTTGAATTCCACCCAAATCGGCGCAGAAAACCCTCTCAAACGTGCGGGACGAATATCTCCCTCAAAACAGCTTCAATTCACATGAAACTTATTGTCCCTGAATCGCCTGAATGAGGGCTAGGCAGCCCCATTGTTTTCATGAGATTTGAGTGAGAATTGGTGGAGCTGGACTCAAGCCACCTCCACATGTGTATTAGATGAATTACAACTCAAAATCACGGTCTATATCTATTATTTTTCCCTCATGTTGTACCCATGGGCTGTCTTGAGGCAGCCCCATAGTGTTTTTGACTCAAGCGTTGTGGTGTGCAACGTCATTTCCCTCATATCGTGTGACAGTAGCACGGTCGTGTGCCGGGAAGGAACCCCCCCAGGAAGTGCACACTGAGCCCATGGGGTGGTGAAGTGTGTCCAAGAATGCAGAATGACTTCATAAGACTGAAGCTCCAAAGAGGAGGAGCACCTAGCGGGAACGCGAGAACGCGTTTGTTCATTCGACTGCACTCAGGTTCACACAGATGATAAGGGAAAAACAGGGCAACTTTATTCAAGATGGTAGCAGATACAGGTGGGAACTAAGGCTAAGGGACAGGAAAAGCACAAAAGACAGGCATATGAAAGGAAATCTAGACGTGAGAAGGGGACCAAAGCTGGACAACGCGAGGTATCGAGTCGTGGTCTCCAGCGGCTGTGGTAGTGGAGTGTGGTGATTTTGTGAACGATGGCCAAGGCCAGGTGTGGTGACGAGGGGTGTGGTCGAGTCGCGACGCGAGGAGGGGGAGACGATGCAAAGGAGAGGCTGGAGGGGGGATAGGGAGAGTGCTGGTGGGTGGTTGCTTGGGCGCTGATGGCGC